>NQII01000626.1:501894-547379 GCA_002778355.1 Clitarchus hookeri | reverse complement strand
CGGGGACGCCGCGAGGCCGCAGCAAACCGGCCTGGTCGCTTCCAGTGCGCCGATTAACAACTCCTCCGAAACACATCTGTGTGCCTCAACATCAGGGCTCGCCTCCCTTACACCTCCATTCAGCAGTAAGCTCTCTTTCGCTCAGAAATGGAGTACAACTGACCCATCCCAACCCTGGATACGCTGTTATGTACATAACGAAGATGTGAGTTAGTGAAGAGGTTTGGGCGGCTCTTAACATCGAGGTCTTGCGAGCCGATGAAGGTGAAGTAAGGTGAGTATGGAGCAGCGCCGAAATGCAAGGCGACAGAAACGACAGATCCCCGAGAAAACCCATCCTGCATGATTCCCACGTGCGAAAATCCGGCGGCGACCCCGCAGGGAATCGAACTCTTTTCGCCTGGCCGGGAGGCTAGTAGTCTAACCCCTACACCACCGCGGCGCAATGAAGATGTAGATTTTTTTTACCGGCACTGTATAATGTGAGGCTCAGTGTCCTACGATCTTCTCTGTGGGTAGCTAATTTGTAAACCGTGATACTGCTCTGGGACGTGAGTGGTTCGTATTACCATAGCCGAAAACATTGGTACTGCATGTTCGGCTATAGTAATACGAACCACATTGGTTCGGGTTACGAAATGAATTCTCTGTATGCTAAAGTATACAGCACAGATCCAAAAAAAAAATATTTTTTGCAACACTGGAAACCATAAATTATAGAACCTCTAATATAGGATATTCCTTTGGCAACAAAGGTGGACACCCAACACCTAGAGTATGTTGATTTCGTATTTTATATATGTAGTCACCTTGCCAACTGCTGTATGGCTTCCGATAATAAATGAGAAGCAGTCATGTTAGCAAATCCTGTGCACTGGCCCCTTCCAGACCGACTTTAACCCTTACAGTTATGGTGGTTTATTTATAGGACAATGCAATGTATTGATTGAATTATGTACACATGCGAAAATACATCCGGTACGGGAAGACGACATTCGATGTCTCGAGTTTAGACTAAATCTCGTAACTGCGTGAAAAGCTGCTGCCAATAGCATCACACACAAGCACATTTTTGGTAGTCCCAACACATGAAAGAGAGTTAAAATGTCACTAGTATAGTTCTAAACAAACAATTGGTTCGCGCCGACACCAAAACCTCCATTATGCCTGAAAGAGTTAAATCTGCGTCCTATGCAACGTTCCAGTCCAAAGGGGGCTTTAAAAAAAAACCTGTGGGGGAGTCCATTTGGTGACACTGTCCTCAGTGCTATAGTCATTTTGGCAAGCCTGGATAACTTTTAGCCACTGATAAACAAGAAGTAACAGAGTGAGCAAATCGTATGCAGACCAGTGCTTACGTAAAAGGTTGTTCAACTGGTAACTAGCCAGTTATTTTAGAATGTGGCTCCAGAATACAGAAGACAGTGAATTCTAGCATTTTTTCCAAATGTAAAAATGAAATTTTCGGATCCCTTGGTACAACAAAAATTTTAATTTCTGTTTACACATACGCTAATCTAAAAATCAATAAAATAAATGCAAATGCTTATATTAATCCCTTCAGGCCCAATTTAATTTACAGTTTCCGTTATTGCAAACAATAAATTCTGCGATGCATGCTGTGCTTATGTCGACACAACGCTTGCTTCATCAACCCCACAACCAATGAGCTTTGTGGCCGTAATATGGACCAATCATAACCTTGATCAAAATTCCTGTTTATAAATCAGTGACCCATATAGAATGCCATTCGAAATTGGGCCTCACAATGCAAAGTACACTGAAAAAAAAAATTTCTTAGTGGCTACAAAAACTGTTTGGTTTATGCTTTCCAAGGCGAAATTTTGTTGTTTGTATAAAACAGATTGTGGTGCCGAATAACACGTAGATTGACTAGTACAAAAGCTATTTAGTGCGCACTATTGCACCGCTAGCTTGCGCTTTCTACTCTGCGGCGCCATCTGCGCTGATGTTCGGCGGCGTGCTCGTGTGCGCGCTTGGCTTCTTTCTCCTGTTTTCTCTCTGTGCCCGCTGCTCCTTGGTTCCCCTCCTTTCTCCTCCCCGCGCATGCGCATTTTGTTACTGTTGACTACGTTAGCAGCGGCGACGACTGCCTGCTGGCTACTTCCCTTCTGAACGTCTTAAGGTGTACATCGTCATTGTGATGTAGAGCACTTCCTCTGGGGCGTCAAATTACAGTGAGTCATGAGTGTATGTGTCCGAGGTTGGGCTGTATAACGGTTTTAGATTTGGCGTTTTAATAATTGTGGCGTCGCGTGTTCGTTCTGGGGTGTGCTGTAGTGGAGTTTGGTTTTTCGAAATTATATTTTGGTCACCGTTCAAAATTTGGTTTGGCAGTAGCTTAAGACGCTTCACGGTGGCATTTTCCTGTTCGTTTTAATACTTTGTGTTTTAATATGTGTGAGTTTTTAACGTGTTTGTTAGCCGCCACCGTTGTTTGTGGATTGGTAGATTTCATGAAAGTAACACACCTGGCCCATCGTGCAACGTTCTGAGTTTGGTTCAATACGAGAAGTCGACGTGCCTTTTTTTTATCTTTTAAAAGTGTTCGTGGATTTACGTAGTGAGGGCTTCGATTTGGGTCCTTAATACCGCCCCTAGCTACTTTGTTTTATTTGTGCTTTTATGGTAAATATTAAATATTGTTTTAAGGTGAAGAAAATTGCGCTTTTGAGAACTACTGTTAATTTGTGTGATAGTAATTGTTCACCCAGCTTTGTATTGAGCACAGCATTACATAAATTAAAGATGTTATCTGTATACCACGTCGAAATTATTTGTGCACTGCACACTATCAAATTCGTTTATTAAAAAAACGTTTATTGGCTGCCACAAAATGTTTAGTAGGCAGAAATGGAATTCATGTCGTCCACAGTAAAACACTTTTGCTACGACTGCGAAACTACATCCTCTTTATTTTGCGCATGCGCTCTGGCATATTCGATGTGGCCACATCTGGCGACGACTCCACATTCGTCTGTGCTCGGTTCTTTGCATCGGGTTACGAACTAATTCATTAGGGATATTCGTAAGTACTTATGAACGGATTATATCATTCCTTTATTCCAAGTGAGTAAATGTTAAATTATTGTCATGTGTGCCAGATATTAGATTTATGTTATATACATAGTGCAATACATGAAGCAACGTAGCGTAATGGTAACTCGCCGAGCTCGTAGTTGAGAAGTCCAGGGTTCGAATCCCACTCATAAAGACTTCGAATTTAGTACTTATTTGTTGTTAGACTAAACCTGTTTATAAAAGCCATACAACCCGCAAAACACCTTTGTGGACCTCACTAACCAGTATTGCTATCAATGCAATATTTCCGTTGCGAATAACGAACACGTTATTGCCTACAAACACACTGAATTTATTGGTGACTACAAACTAAATTTTGTAGTGTCCACTAAATATTAGAATGATAAAATAAATTTTGTTCACACCACAAAACCTTTTGTCATGTCTATACTGACAACATAATTGCGTGGTCGCCAACAAACCTTTATTGGTCATCACAGAACCGTTTTTTCAGTTTACCGGTTAAAAATAACCTTCTCTTTTGTGTTACGAACAATTTTTCACACTGGATTTGAATGGGTTGTAAGTAACTGTATGTGCAAGGGTTTGCCTGGATTGACAGTAGAAAACCATTCTGTTAAACCCACCCGAGTGCAGCAAGCTGGAGTCGAGACCATGGCCTGCCGAGTATGGCAGGCATGCTATTGCGTTATCACAACGCTTTATTAGAAACATGGCGTAGACGCTAATACGGCTACTTAACAAAGCGTTTTTTCTAACGGAACGTTTGAAGTGACCCAATTTTTTTGTACATAAAATTGGTGACAAACNCTACTTAACAAAGCGTTTTTTCTAACGGAACGTTTGAAGTGACCCAATTTTTTTGTACATAAAATTGGTGACAAACCCCTGCCATTATGACTGACAATTACCAAATATAGTCCATTCCGGTTACTTCAAACCCTGCTAAAGTTCTACTTCCTGGAAATTTCTCCACCCCACGCAAACAAGGCTGAAAATTAGCAGCAAAAATGTGAAGAACAAAAAAAAAACTAAAAACGTAAGAAGAATTTTTCGAAAATCCCATTTACAAACCTATTGGAGAAAATAACAATTTTACCATACCGCCTCCTTGAAATGCAACAAACAAATATTCTCCAGAAAATTACACCAAAGGGACCACGCACTGCATTCATTCGCACTCACTTTAATAATATTTTGCATGNAATATTCTCCAGAAAATTACACCAAAGGGACCACGCACTGCATTCATTCGCACTCACTTTAATAATATTTTGCATGAGAACTTTTCTTAGTATATACTACCAATACAGCTATTTTATCCCTGTTTTATTCATATTAATTATAAATGTAGTATTCTAACATATTGATAAAATATAAGTAAAAGTATAATTTAACCAGAAGTAAGATACTTTTATGCTAACAGAATAATAAATACTTTTGATGTAAGACATATTTAGGAGCCAAGAAAACACGCCATACATTACATAATTTTTAAAGGTTTTATTCAGAAATTGTGAAGAAATCGTGAATAGACTATAAAAATTAAATTTTTAGATGGTTCCTATTATACGTTTAACCCAGTGATAATGTTCAATAAGTATTAAAATTTGAAGTTTTATAATTAACATCTGCGTATCATTGTCATACTCTCGATTTCATACAGTAAATACAATAAGTATTACATAGGTAATTTCATATGTGGCCTACATACATGTTTGTAAATTATATAATTTTATACTGCAACAGTTATTTTAATCTGTCAAATCCACATGTGAGACAGAAAAGTAGATAATTTTATATTAAGACAGTTTTCTTGAGAAACTATTAGGTTTTACGNCAAATCCACATGTGAGACAGAAAAGTAGATAATTTTATATTAAGACAGTTTTCTTGAGAAACTATTAGGTTTTACGTTTCATAGGTAAAATATAAATTTGAAGTTATGTTTTATTTTACGTAATAGCATGCTAAAAATCTGAATTTTAAATGGATCCAAATGAAAAAAGTTGCAGAAAACCAAATCCTAACCAAATTTAACATGCTCTTCATATCAGTTTCTTATAACAGAATTTCATCGGTGTAACTACAGAGCATTTTGGAGTAAACTCTCACCCCCCCCTCCCATAACGGCTNGTAACTACAGAGCATTTTGGAGTAAACTCTCACCCCCCCCTCCCATAACGGCTGCTTTAATAACACTTTGGTAAAATATTGCATCTCATGCTCTTTAAATAAGCGCACGGACGAAAAAATAAGAAAAATTTTTTTCGCAATCACTGTTTGCAAACCTCGACGTGTAGCTTCAGTTTCAGTGAAACTGTTACGTGAGTTATTTCCGCCATCTCAGACCCTGCTCTTGCGCGTACAAAAAAACAAAAAATATACATTTCTTCCGCTGTTCACGAAATTATATACCATGACCACAAAATTGTTCATTGTTCGTTACAAAATAAAAGTTCTTGCAAAACCATCGACCACAAATATTTGATTCGCCAGTAAATAATATTGTTTCCACCACTAAGAAATCTGCATTAACAAAATTAATTTTTTTTTGTGTAATTTCAATAATTAAACCTTAGAAACGTGAAATCACCGCATGGAACATTGTAGTGTAGGGCATTTCCTTCGTGGCTGTGCGTGAACTTCGAATGACGATCGTAAGTGCCAGAGAATACATTACTGATTCCTCCTTAATATTGCAAATAATTTTTTTTGATGGATTGTGTAAAACCTCAGATTTAGTTAACTTATACAACCGAATTTAATTCTAAAGAGCCACAAGTTAAACTTTGACTTTAGGCAAGCTAAAGTTCGCATTTCAAATAAACTACTTCCTGGCATTCCCACTACTGCACAAATAGGCTTTAGCTAAAATAAAACATTGTGTTAACAATTCCATTCCCAAATTTATTTATCCCTTTCAGACCCACTTTAATTTGCGGTTTCAGACGTTGCAAACAAAAAAATGTATGATGCGTGCTGTACTTAAGTCGACACAACACTTGTTTCGTGGTCACTGCCAATGAGCTGTAGGACAAATTCTGGGCTACAGATGTATAAGCCAATCATGACTTAGACCAGTAAGACGGTTTGCGAATCATTTAATACAGGTAAGATCATTGGTCTTTGAGTTTCGTAGTGTGCAGTACAGGCCAAAAAATACCTACACGTGCGTAATGTAGGGTACTCAATTGAGTACACTGGGTCTGAATAAGTTAAGATTTCTGGTGTTGCAAACTAGGAATTTTTGTATAAGTGCCGTACTTAAGCTGGCAAAGAACTTGTTGCGTTATCACAGCCAATAATATGTCGTCTTGGTGATCTGTGATGAGTGATATGAACCACTCATAACGTAGCGAAGTAGCAGGGTTAGCCACAGGGAAGGTCATTGGGCACTGAGCCTCGCAGAGTACAGTACTGGTCTAATATAAGATTTCTGTGCAACATGCAGACAATTGTCTACAATTGTGTTAAGCAAATTTAAAAAAAAAAAAGTTGATGTATTAACAGTTATGACAAAATACGTGTTGAAAATTCAATTACATTGATTCGGTATTTTCATAGGATTACTACTATTAATGTTACAGAAAAATCAAATAATCTCAAAATATAGAAAATTGAAAGCCCTTAATTTTTTTAGCACCACGGCAGAGTAAAATCCATCACTAGAAGGCACAACCACAGAGCACTGGAGAATACAGAAGTGAAACAGCGACGTATACTGCGAACTCCGCTCGCACACGCCAGGAAGATGGCGTCACTGGCCAGTAACACTTTGCAACGGCGTTCGCCAGTCAGCGCCCGGAAACAAACTTGTCAGCCGGCAGCCCACCCACCACAGCCAATCACACACATGACCCGTTCCAGAGCCTCGCGCAGCCAGTCAGAGATTGGGTACGCCCGCGGGTCAAGGACTGTCATGCCATTACACCTCGATATACTTACTACGCTGTGGCACAGCCAGATACGTACAACATGTTTGTAGGCGTCTTGCTGTTAAATGAGCACTTTTGAAACACCTGCTTAGGATATACTTTTCCTTCTCATTTTGTATCCTTTTTCCATGTGTAAGATTAAATTTACCGTGTACCTGATCACTTTATTCACTCGCCATCCATGCAAAACAGTATATTTGTTAGGAGTCCTAATGTGTTATATGCTATTTACTGTAAAGCGAGCACCATTTTTTAAGTCCCTCCCAGAAGGCATGATAACAAAAAAATAGTATTTTATTCTGGCCTCAAACGTTAACCTTTTAGAGCTATAAAATATACATACTGTGATTACTAGCCAGGTTGCAATTTTTATTTTAAATATTGGCGAAAGGATTTAAATAAGCAGAAAGTAACTTAAAAGAACGGCTTTAGAAAGTGCTCACTTTAACGTGAACAGCCTATACAAATATGATCATTCAAATTCTAATATGTATGAAACAAGACATTTCAAGATACCACTAGTTTAAATATTATACTAATAATAAAACGTCAAATGCTAGGAACTATGTTTATTTATTTACTAGTAATTTAACTAGAAGCTTGCATGGCAGTAGGCACGGTAACATATATGCAATTATTGGCAGTGCTTTATTTTTTAACGTGTTTGTTTCGAAAATGCTTGCATCACCATGAACATTCTGTACCATAGTACCTCCAAGTGGTAGAGCACTGTCACACTGGGAGGACCACTACACCATCCCAAGTGTATAGAGCCGCCTAACGAGCGTTAGAGCGGCAGCGCCCACGGCGACCTTCGCCATCAATCTGGCGGGCGACGCGCTGTTGGAGTGCGTGCGCCGACATTCACTCCCGACATGCCGCTCGCAGCATCTGCTCCACGACACGCACGTCGCCTGCAAGAGGCGTTCGACGAGACCTACCAGCGACGACACGTGTATCAGGGTGCTCTGACGCGTTCCAATTTCACGTTGTTCTAACACCTTGAGTGCTGCCGACAAAATGACGTCGCCCCAATTAAAATCGGTCGTACGAAGTTTGACATCCGCACCATTTAAGNTAACACCTTGAGTGCTGCCGACAAAATGACGTCGCCCCAATTAAAATCGGTCGTACGAAGTTTGACATCCGCACTATTTAAGGTAAAGTGCGTTACATATTATTTCGCCAGAAGTTTTCGTAAGCTTTCCTGCAGAGTGATACTTCGTCAGCGACACCCAAAGTGTAAATTACTCAAATGGACAGGATGGACGACATTATATTGGCAGAGAGCCGGTCAGTAATGAACATTGTATAGTACGGTACAGTAAGTGTGTGGGGTGCCGATCGAACCAATAAAGACCAACAGAAATAATAGTCATGCAATCGTGAATATTGGTGAATCATTTCTTGCCTGTCTTCATCGTCAGTGGGGGAGTGGGGAGATTCGGGGGGATCTTAACATCTAGAGACGATCCGCTGGTCGGTGGGTTTTCTCTGGGATCTCCCGTTTCTCTGCCCTTTCATTCCGGCGTTGCTCTACACTCACCTCACTTCACCATCATCGGCTCTCAAGACCTCGATGTTAAAAGCCACCCAAATCTCTTCACTCAATCACTCGAGAGCCGATGAGCGTGAAGTTCTATGGTGCTGGAATGAAAGGACGGGGGAAACGCGAGATCCCCGAGAAAACCCACCGACCAGCGGCATCGTCCGGCACGATTCTCACATGCTAAAAGGCGGGGGCGACCCCGCCGGGAATCTATCCCGGTTCGCCTAGGTGGGAGGCGGGTAGTCTAATCACTACACCACCGCGGCCTCTATTGTGAGTCAATCTGTACCGCACTCGGAGTGTTAAGCAGACAGAGGAGGAACAGCCACTTATATCGCGAACTGGAGCTTCACACGTCACCAAAATGAGGTCACTGGCCAGTCAAACTTTAGAACGCCGTTCG
The DNA here is from genome assembly GCA_002778355.1 of Clitarchus hookeri. Lineage (NCBI taxonomy): Eukaryota > Metazoa > Arthropoda > Insecta > Phasmatodea > Phasmatidae > Clitarchus > Clitarchus hookeri. Next base: position 538,426 of record NQII01000626.1, on the reverse strand, counting down.
ACATTCAGCGCCTGGTAACTTATTTGCCAGCCGGCAATCCAGCAAATAGGATAACTTTCGTAGCATGCCAATCAGGCATAAGGCCCGTTCTCGGAGCCTTGCGCAGGCAATAAGAGAATGGGTACGCCCACATCAAAGGAACTGCCGCGCCATTTCGTTTCTGCTTACTTTCCTGCTCTCTGGCAGAACCATTTGAAATGTTGTTTATCAAATGAAGACAGACAGCATTCAAACAGCCCTGCACACGTATTTTTTTTTATTTGGCTGGAGTTTGTTTACACGCCTAAACAAAAATACATAACTACCGTTAGGGTGGCTTAATCATCCACAAATTTGTGACAGAAACCATTACAAAACCTCACACCACACGACGCCAATTACATTATTTAAGAGAATTAAAGGCTTTAACGGTAAACTGAGCACTTTTGAAAGCTCTGCTGAGATCTACTTCTATCAACACTATGTATCCGTCCACCATATGTAAAATTAACATTGCAATTAGCATTATCACTTTATTTATACGTCGTCGGTCAAGTGAAACTTTGAAGTTATTAGGAAAGTAAATATTTATAAATGTTATTATTCTTACATTTACATGCATTCCATAAATCCAAAGTAAAAATTTCAGTATTCACAAATGTAACTTTTAATTCAACGTTACAACATGGAACTACTTTCCCTCCGGCGTTACCAACCTAACTGGACACATGCCAATCAGTCAGTGTGCCCGATAAAATATATGCAGGTAGGGGCAATGCCATTTTTAAAACATTGATTTCCAAAAGTGCTCAATTTACCCTTAACAGCCTATACTAAGTCTACCGAGCTGATAAAAATAAAACGAAAATTTAAGCAATTTATATAAGCTCTATATCTGCAGGACCTGATTTCGGATATCGAAAACCTTCCTGGATTCCAATACGACTTTTTTCTTAATTACTTGACTTTGTTCGTTGTTAATTTTCAATGCTTTTGATTTTAATGTTCTTGCTGCATACAATTTTTTTATTTTATTTCCGTTGGTTTTAATTTATGTCTCATCAATTTCCTTTAAGATTTCATGAGTATCACTTTCCGTCAGGCAACACATTGGTGCTTTTTTTCCGTTAAGATTTTCCTTACAAGTTTTAATTGTTTTCTAATTTAGTGTATTTGTTCAAGAGACATCGCCACGCTGCTATATAGAGTACAGGCAGATGAGCCAACAAGGCTGGAGTGTTCCCGTAAAAATATCCTGGTTAAACGTTTTTCGAATCAATATGTTGGCACTCTTCCCTGTAAATAAACACAGTTACCAATCAATCAAATAGAAACTGTCGTTCAGTAACATAAGTAAAGGACACGTTTGCAATTTTAAAGTGTGACATATCACTTAACGTGTTGGTGAATTTTCCCACTCTCCACCGACAGTACCACCTTGTCTTGGCGCAAGCTTATTTTCCCTTTCCTCGCTTCACCTCACTAAGGCCCAGTATACGTCTGCAGGGAGCAATTTACATAGCTGCTTCGTTGTCTCCAGGGTTCCCTTACGTGAAACTGAGCAGACAAGACAATATCAAATAAATAACACTCTTACAGACCAAATGCTCACCCAGAGGGGGAAAAAAAAACCTGCCCCTGTAAAATAAGCCGGCTGTGAAAATCCGGTTGTTATTTACGCCGCCTTTTAGCGACAAAATGCTGCTATTTCGTGGGCGTTTATACACGTAGTGAATGAAAGGCATGAGCGGGAAAGAGGATAGCCGTAGCGCGAGGCTCAGCGACAAGGAGATAAATGTTATCTGTCAGGTAGCGCGTCCTAAATGTCAGGCTGGCCCCTCGACGACGGCGATAAAGTGAGAAGGCCTGCTGCCGTGGGAAGAGTTGGGGGTCGGCGACGGCGCCAGCTGCCAACCTGCTCACTTACTCACCACATCTGGGTGCTTCACGACGTGGACTGTTGGCCGAACTTCATATTACCGACAGCCCGAAATGTTAGTAATTTCCGTGGAGGTGTGATGGAAGATCTGTATACTTGAAGGAAGGCTGAGGATTTCTTTCTGACATCAGATAATGGCACTTTTGTGTCTTCAGGATTGTGATGTACACCTGCAGAGAATATTGTGACATCTTGAGATGCAAACTACATACATTATTGCATGTTATGTATATCTTCATAGGTAGTCAAGTAGGCTCTGTTATGGGAATACCAGTTCGGATTTTCCCCGTCGTAAGAGAGATTTTGGGAACCCCAACACTGGAAAAGTATTTGAATTATTCATTTATAGAGCTTGAAAGTACTGTGCGTTTGTTTGTAAGTCTAGCTAATACATTATTAATATACTTCAGAAGGGAATTTCTTTTAATTTAATCGTTTCAATTTTTGGCAGTTATATGTATGTGTGTATATGTTATGTTATAAACTATACATACACACACACATACATACACACTCTAAGCAACTATAACGAGCAACAATAGAGCATATTTCAACCTGAGAAAAAATATGTTAAATATGTTGTCTAAATTTTATTTGAAATACAGAAAGATTACAAATTGATTGTATCTGGTGATTTTCTATCTACATATAGAGACTTTCTCTCAATACAAGTTGGTAATTCTGGGGAGCTGTCAGTCGACCCGGAAATTCCGCGTATAGGCGCCGCATTCTGTACGAGGAGAGGGGAGGGGATCACTTCTGGCGCCTCGTTTCCGCAGTGGCTCCCCCCCCCCCTCTCGCCAATCTCAACACACACGTCCAACACTTTTGTTTCCGCCCGTTTTTTTTCCCCAGAAAATGTCAATGGGAGACGGGTGCCTGGTGGAAAGCGAGAGAAAGTAGCTATCGGCATAGGGGACCAGTGCACGTATTTAATTAACTCGTCCGGTCACACATTAATTTCTGATTTCATGTGTAGCAATCACCTAGTTTAATTGATATAGTCTATTCGCAATTTCTTCACAATTTTTTAATCAAACCTTTGAGAAATGACGTGCTTGGTGGTTTCCTGAAAATGTCATGCATCACGAGTTTTTTATATTTTTATTAAAATATAGATAAATTAATTTTTTTTATCAAATTTAAATTTTACTTATAGTATAAACTATTATATTTCATTTACAAATAATATGACTAAAACAGGAGGAAAATAGGCATGTCGGTTATGCCTAGTAAAAAATAGTTATTATGCAAAATACTATTACACTGAGTGCGCACGAAAGCGGTGCGTTGTCCCTTTGTTGTAATACATGTATTCTATTTTCGTTTCATAGCGTTACATAATTACACGCTAAAGACATAACACTATTGTTACTGTGTCACAAAAAAAAATTAACTCAATTAAAAAATTATACGATGGAAGTTAACGTCTTGATTCATTTTTAGAGGGCGTTAGCAACGTCCATTTTATGAAAAATTGAAGAGGATCGCAACTTAAATATATGTTACATGGGCGCATATGTCTCAAAAGTTAATTAATTCGTGTATATTTAATTTTTCTGTATATCTATGTTTCTCTCCGACTCTCTTTTAACTTCTTCTAACTAAATGGTGATGCACAGGAAGCCATTCCACACACACAGAGAATGCAAAAGAATAAAATAGGCACTGAATTAATTCTTGTGGAAAAACTGTCGAATTATCAGCAACCACAAACTAATTAAGAGACTATTAATTATCAACCAGAACTACATTTTCCTGGCGTACAGAGAAACAGAGTTACCCTGAAGGCTCATTGGGCATTTCCCTTAAAAAACCAACAAATACTGCGTATATTTACTCGTATAGTCTATTCGCGGTTTTTTCACACTTTTTAAATGTAACCATTGAAAAATCACCCTATTTACGACGTGTTTGATTGTTTCCTAAATATGCCATGTATCACAAGGTTTTATAGTTCTTATAACGTAAATTTACCTTATTTTCATTTAAATTGAAATTTAACCTACATTTTATCTATAAATTGTAATATATAGTTTATTAATAATATAAATAAAACTGTGAGAAAATACGTGTGTTGGTAACGCGTAGTAAAAAATAGTTCTCATGCAAAATATTATTACACTGAGTGCGCACGAATGCGGTGCGCAGTCCATTTGGTGTAATTTTCTAGACTTAGTTAAGCTTGGTTTACACGACACGGACAAATATCCTGGAAGTATAACCTTAACACGGCTTCAGAAAAGTTGGACGTAACAGTGAATGGGCTACTATTACCATCGCCATGTAACTTAGAGAAGGAACAGACGAGAGCTAGCGTGCTTTGACGGGCTCATAACTGGATATCAATAACAGGCGGCGGGCCGCTACTCGAGGGNGGGGGGGGGGGTGCTACCGTGATGGATGGGTGACCTCTTCGCCGCGACGACACTCGTCCACAGCCCGCGAGTGAGACGTCACTTCACGACCACGTGCGCGACCAAGACGCTTGGCTTTTAGGGTGGGGATCACTTGCCCTTGGGACCACGGGATCTAGTAGCTAACTCTCCTACCTAGGTGAACCGGGTTCGATCCCCGGCGAGGTCGCTGCCGGATTTTCGCATGTGGAAATCATGCAGGACGATGCCGCTGGTCGGCAGGTTTTCTCGTAGGTCTCCCGTTTCTCCCGCCCTTGCATTCCGGCGCTGCTCCATACTCACCACACGTCACCCTCATCGGCTCTGAAGACCTCGATGTTACGAGCCGCCCAAATCTCTCCACTCTGCTTGTCCCTCCTCCCGTCAAAATTCTTGGCCGACGCTGCAGCCACAATCACTGCCGAGGGGCGGGCACAGAGATTAACTGAATGTGACACGACTGCTCGGACGAGGCCACTATATTTCAGTGTCCGACACGCACGCTTGCAGCACATAGCCAATAAATACACAGAGGCAAAATAGTGTGGCTGTCCCTTTTATGTGGGCGTAACCCATTCTCTGATTGGCTGCGCGAGGCCCCGGGAACGGGCCTTTGTGTCTGACTGACTACTGCATGCTGCGAAAGGTTTGCTATTGGCTGGGCTGCCAGCTGACTATTATATACCCGGTGCTGATTGGCGAACGACGTTCGGACATGTTGACGACCAGTGCCGCCATTTTGCTGGTGTGTGCAACTAAAGTTCGTGGCGTGGGATAAGTGGCCGTTTTACGTCTGTACTCCTATGTACCATGTGTCTGAAGATTTCCTTTTGTTAATGGCCCAATCACAATTAGGATACTCCAATACCGAACGTCTGTGCTGCACACACCCCAGAAACGTAGTAATTATAAATACCCGCTCAAGAAAATAAGTCTCAGATAAAGTGCTTTAAATACATCTTCACTCAGTGTAAAACATGTCCACCCCATGCTAGGAAGTAATATGCTCATTCAGACTATTTGTTCGTATTTTTCTATTACGTTTCAGTTTGTCAACATCAGGCAATGTATACTGACGAAAAACTTTTGTCCATAATAATTACGAGTTTGCACACACGTTCGTAATGGTCAGACAAAATGGCTTTGGAATTCAATACTACCATATCTTGACTAAAGGAGGGAAACAATACCTCGCAGAGGAAACGAATATATCAAAAAATTAATCAAGTTAATTATTAGTCAGTAGGTATCATCAGCTGATTCCATCTTTTGATTTACATTTCGCACAACATGCCATCGTGAGGCTCTATCTTTGAAGTTTAATGGCAATGCCGAGTTCATGTTATTACGTTTGTATGATTGGACCGTGTCCATTGCCGACCATGTGACTAAATAAAAATCGCTTACGCACAGAACTCAGCAAGACAAAAAATGAAAAAAAAAAACCCTTTACAACACCGCATACAGATAATTAGGAAAAGCTGTTTCCTTATAAAAAAGAAACAAATGTATGCGTATATAATTAAAAAGTCAAAAAGACGAACGAACAACTTGTTATTACAAAACAGGACAGACAAAACAAACCAAAAGAAAAGACAACACGATGGCGAAAACGGAAACACCACAAAAGTGAACAAAGTAGTGCAGAAACAATATCAGTGGGCAGAGCTGAACAATAAAAACTAAAAACTCACCACAATGAAACACAAGTCAGGAAAAACTATTCCTTGTATGTTTCAGATTATGAAATAAAATAGTTCAACACTACCAGCAACATAGGTACCACAAAACTACTGCGACTGTTTATATAGTCCAGTGTCTCACCTGAAGAAGGGGACACATTCCAGGCCCCGAAACGCCGCGCCATGAAGACTTGTAATTATTATTGTTTTATCTTTTCTCGTCGTTCTGTGTCCTCTCTGTTGATTTATCTATTCTTTCTCTGGTTAGTTTTGTGGTTCCTGTTGTTTGTTAGGTTTGTGTTGTTAATTGTTTTCATAATCTGACAGAATAGTTTTTCATGGCTTGTGTTTATTGTGTTGTTTTAAGTTTTTATTGTTCAGCTGTGTCCACTGATATTGTTTCTGTACTGTTTTGTTCACTTGTGTGGTGTTTTCGTTTTCGTCATCATGTTATCTTTTCTTTTGGTTTTTTGTCTCTCATGTTTTGTAATAACAAGTTGTTCGTCCGTATTTGTGTCGTATTCGTTTTTTTTCTATTGACAAGGAAACAGTTTTTCCTAATTATCTCTCTGTGGTGGTGTGGCGCGTATTTCCGTTTTTTGTGTTGCTGAGTTCTGTGTGTGTGCAATTTTTATTTAGTCTCATGGTCGGCAATGGACACAATCCAATCATACAGACATAATATCGTAAGGCTATGTATGTAAACTATGTCATTTATATTCCGTGACGTCGGTCCTCTGCAAAGATTGGCGAAATATAAAGTAATCCAGCTTGACGAGATATACGCCCCAGCGATTACGAATAAAATGTTATCACGAACTGTTGACTGGCAAAAACAGGACTGGCAAACCACCAAAAAACAACGTGAACAAACTAAAGTTAAAATTGGGAAGAGTTAAAATATAAGCACAAGACAAGCTAGCAAAACATAGGGAATGGAAAGACATGCAAATTTCAGAAAATACCAAGTTAAAAATATCTACTCTCAAAAACGTAATGATAATGTTGGAGGAAATAGTAATCAATATTATTTTGTTTGCGAGCTTCTGACAGTTTCAGAAAACGGGTCATGTTTCAATTCTGCTGGACTGGATCCCGGTCACCCATATGCGTTTATGTGCATGCAGTTTTAATTAAAACTTAAAATAAAAGATAATCATTTGAGGATTCCTTCTAAGGCGTCAAGCTTAGGTAACGAGAAGGTCGGTCGAGACTTAGTTCGAGTCCAAACCTCGGTATAACTACAAACAATCCTGAGCGCCGTGTTAGTAGCATGTGGTTCGGAGGCCACATAAATATACTTTTAAAAAATCGTGATTTGAATGGTTTGTAGACTAGGTAAACTCTACAGTTCTCAGCTAACTCNACATAAATATACTTTTAAAAAATCGTGATTTGAATGGTTTGTAGACTAGGTAAACTCTACAGTTCTCAGCTAACTCAAGTAGCCTCATTTGCTCATTGACTGCTGAATGCTGGCATTATGAGTCGCACTTAATACTGTTCTTCTAGCTTTGCGGGTTTCTTACTGGTTCAGTATTGCATGACGTATAGAACAGTATCACGTCTAACCGCGGTTGTATAAACGTACAGGGATAAATGCTTCGTACATAGTGAGTTAGATAATTTTAAAATCTTTTGAGGTAAAACTACGGCAACAAATCCATTGGTTACAAACTTACTTAACATGTAATTTATGAGTATAAATCAATATAAAATTTTCTGCTCTCTAAGTTGTTCCTACAATAGGTTATTTAGCCTTTGAAAATCGTTTTTTACTTTAAATATTTCTACATCAACTTTCGTAATTTATCTTTTAAGAATATAATGATACCATCTTATTCAGTTATTTAGCAACGAGTCAGAAATAGACTGTCGTCCATCTCAATTCTCCCATTCACCCTGTCCAATATAGAAAACTTCTTGTAGGACAGAAAGAGAATTTATTATATGTATACTGTGCACAATAGGAAAATGGAACCAAATTAAAAGAAAAAAAGAATCCCTTATATTTAGGGGATACCAGTTTTTGGGGCCATGCGAAAGTTACACATAATACCAAAAATATCAAGCACAGCATTCATTGTCCATTTGTTCTAGTGTAACTTTTAGTGTTGCAGCGCTACGGGTGCATTTCCAAAACTAAGAACAGTGTGGTGCAGCACCTAAAATTATAAACTTAAGTGTGAAAAATTAAAATTAAATGCTGCCTAACCTGAAAATGGAAATTTGCATGTAACTGAAATCATAAAAATACAAAAAAGTAATCTAATGTAACTAAATGTGAAAGCTGGAGAGTTCCGTGTTTCCTTAAAAAATTAATGAGTGTAGATTAAACAAGGAGGCGAAGGCGTGAGGGCGGCAATAAGCCGAGCACTTACTGAGAGTGTGCTCTCTCAGGAGAACGAGGGAGAAAGAGATTACGCTCGAAGGCTGGCTCCGCTTCAGATCGGGCTGGGAAAGGCTTTCAAAGAACGCGGAAGTAATGACGCCGCCGGAATTGATGGCCAATGAGATTCTGCTACGCCAGTAAAGTCCCTGAGAGCTTCATTAAGGAGTCTTATTCAGAGGAATCTATCGCCCTCTCGTAAACACCTTGCTAGCTCACTTCCTTGCTCGTCTGCTTACTAAATTACGAATTTACACTCATCCAGAGAACCATTTTCTTGCTGAGACAGCGCAAGAGACAGTATATAATCTTGTATCTTTCCTGCAAGGCAACGTGAATAAATGAACTGAAATTTTCATATATGTCCAGTGAGACGAGTACAAAAATATATGCCTAAATAGCACACTAGGAATGTATGCACATATTATCTTTACTCTCATATACTTCTAATGATTGGCTTCTTTAACACTCCAAATTCAAATACGTGGAAAACCAATGATTCGCAGTGAAATTCAACTACTCGAATCAGTGAAAATAACTGCACTTAGAATCAGTGGAAAACCACTTCTTAATTTCACTGGTTGTTTCAGCGAAAAAATTTCACTTATTTCATAAGTGACGACCAAGTGCGTGTAGCGAATTTAATACTGTTTTTATTGAATTTAGCAAATAGTTACGAGAAGTAAACATATTTCCGATAGTCACTGTTTATATAATACCATTTAACGTAATTATAATAAAACACGGGGCCTAGGACTTTAACCTACAGCACCCTACTACCATGCCTTTGCCTTACTAATCGAGCTACTAAGCTAACGTTTACTCTTGTGGGAAAAATATATGTATTTTATTTCTTCATCGCAAATATGTAGCTTTAAATTGTACGCCCTTTTTTTAGTTTTTAGATTAATTGGTAACATTAGGATTTTTAAATCAATTAGAACGTCTGAATGCACTCACTTCGCTATATTTAATGCATTTTAAACCTTCAAAACGAGCGCCATGATGATTACGTGATAACTTAATGAAAATCTGAATGTTCATGTTGTCTCGTAAAACGGTAATATAAAAAACGAGACACATAAAAAAAATGCGTTCTTTAGTTTATGCGTTATTATTTCATTGTTCAACTGATCCATCAGTCAAAAAAAAATGAAATAGTAGATGCATCAGTGGAGTGAGTGAGAAGATTTGGGTGGCTCTCAAGAGTGAAATTAGGTGTGTATGGAGCAGCACCGGAATAAATGGGTGGAGGAAACGGGAGATCCCCGAGAAAACCCGCCGACCAGCGGCATCGTCCATCACGATTTCTACATGAGAAAATAGTGACCCCACCGGGAATCGATCCCAGTTCACCTAGGTGGGAGACGAGTAGACTAACCACTGCACCACCGCGGCACCTGGCTTACAAGAGTCCAAGCCTAGTTTGCCACCAAAGGCTCTCGCGAATTTTTATGGCAACTTATACATTTCTCATAAAAACTAAGTTTTAAACTTCCGAACGCACAAGAACACTTGTCGACTGTCCATTGGCTGGCGCCTTGTTTCGAAGCCATTTCCATGTCAACTGGCCACGCGGAATTCGTCCTATAGTCCATTTACGATTACTTGCAACTTTTCTGAAGCCCCGCTAATGTTCTACTTCAAGGATATTCCTCCGCCTCATGCAAACAAAGCTTAACCAAGTCTAGAAATTTACACCAAAGGGACTTCACACCGCATTCGTGCGCACTCTGTGTATACATATTTTGCATAAGAACCATTTCTTACTAGAAATTACCAGCAAACACACCTGTTTTCTCACTGTTTTATTAATATTAATTATAAATTATATAGTGTAGTTTATATGTAAAATATACGCAGAAGTTAAATTTTACCCAAAATAAAGTAGGAAATAACCAAACGAGTCATATGTGGAGTGATTTTCCAAGGGTTAGATTCAAAAAGAGTAAAGAAACCGTGAATAGACTATAGTTTTAATGTGTGTTTTATATTTATGACTGGCTATGAGCCGATGCGTCGCATCATGCATATTAAAAACCATAATTTCACTGCATATTTTCACCAAATGGCAATTAAGTGTTAAGACAAGTTACTTTAGGATCAAATGACGTGTATTTAAACCCGCATCCCATGTGGACCAGCGCTAGAGGCTGTAACTAGCATTTGCATTACTCGAATGTGCGATCAGCCACGCCCGTCACATCTGGGCGGACGAGTTCGGCGCAAGCCGGGGGATGCGATGACTCACGATCAGCCATTGTTCCGTCCCGCACCGACCTTCAGTCATCGTGCATGTGGAGACGGGAAACCACAGACACATTCCCTTCTTCCATGCAAGAGGCCCAGGCAGGCCAGATTATCGTCAGTACGAGGGTAATACAATCTCCCTGTGGTCACTACAGTTACACGTGAACAATAGTGGTTATTATAGCACGAATTACTGTCTAGCAACTGGCTTAACAGCATCACGCACTAGTCTCTATGAATACTGACCACTATTAACACTCACAGATCTCGGATGTTCTCATAGCGACTTCTGAGCGATAACATTCACTATTCGCTTATGTTTTCCTTTCGTCTGTTAAATCAGTGCAAAGTTCAAAATAAATACTATACATAAACCAAAAATTTTAACCAAATTAGAAGTATTTGGGTTCAAAATCTTTTAGGCGATTTTCGATCACAGTTATTTGTATTCTGGAGTTTTTATATGCACACCGAGAAGTCAGTTTTTATATCAGACGCAATTAAAAGCTTGGTGCATGTTTCGTTTCGTGTGTTTATTGGTAAGTCTTCCGGAATGTAAAAAGTTTCAGCTACCGCGCTATGTCAAATGAATTCGCCGAATTTTATATTCTCTGCTTAGAGTTACAGTTTAGCTGTATATCGTGTATACCCTCAACTTTTATTTTAACCGAGCGTGTTTGGACATGCGACAATATGTCTGCTGTAATTCGGGAAGTCGCCTGTTAATTTCCGGCCGGCGTTTTGGTAGTGGATTTTTCCAAGTGATTTTTCATTTCCAGACAGAGAATTGAATGTCTAGTTCCTTCACAAGGGACCTCCCCCATTCCTCACCCATTATATTAAGCATCGTGATAATCCCGTTGTTGCAGAAAATTAAATTAAGAATGAAATAGTTAAATACAAGCCACAATTATGTGTAAGTGTGGCTTATATCGCAGTTTATCGGGCACCTCTACGTGGTCAATAAATAAATATACTCGTAGTTTGCACATATTTCAATGTGGGAGAAGTAGCAATATATTATTTTCTGAACGAAAATCCACCACTGCGGAGCAGAATTCCATCTTGGGACTTTGGCTGAATTTGCATTAAGGTGGTAGCCAACCAAGCATTTAAAAAGCACTGCAACGTGTTTGGAAAAAAAAAAAAAAGCTTTTTTTTCGACGAAACTATTAAGGTGGTCACTTGGCTGAAGAAATTTTGCACATCTGGGGCCTAAAAGCGTGGGAGCACTAGGGGCGACCAATACATGCGCATCAACTCTCTCATCGCCTCTACGAGCAAAGCGCTAAACTGGCGTGCAGTCTTGCCGTCGATTAACGCGCCTCTATGAGACTTTCAGCGGAGACCCTACCAATTTATGACGTAATAATAAAAAGAAAGGTTTGCTGCACGCCCCTATTATTTTTCAAATGTTTTTTACCGGAATATTTGTACCTAAAAATTACCGTGAAAACACCCGTTTAAGCCATTTTCACTATCACAAAAACATACTTTAGAGATAAATGGAGGAACTGAAAAACATTTACAGACACGTAACGTTTCTTAAGTGCTATTTGTGAGTGGACCTCACTCAGACACGTTGGATGGTTTTTTAATAATACGTTTTCTGCTGGAGCTCTGCACACCGTTCGGCGGCCTACCCAGGCGGCCACCTTAAACGTGCGTCTAACTGGCTTATCTACGAAAAGAAAGCACATTCTAGACAATGATGAAATGGTGCTTACAAGTAATTACACTTTGGAAACATTATTTTGAAGCCTTCAACATATCTACATTTAAGACCGGTGTTTCTCAGAGTATACGAACAGAACTTAGGCAAAACTACAATAGAGTCATGCGCTAAACTTTTCTACAGACTCGCGTCCAATAAAATTGTAGGGTCGCTGGTTAAAATTACGTTCAGGGGAGTCGCTGACGGTAACACTGCACCTCAGTTGTGGGTCTCGCGCGTAAAGGCGATACCGCTTTACATACGCCGTTCGGCGTCGCCCGTAGCCCTTCGTAGATTTTTGCCTTACTCACGCAAACATCCTCTCACTTAGCGGTGCCGTAAATATTTGGGCGTACAGCCAATTACATTAACAAAGAAAACAATAATTACAACGAGACAACGGAAACTTCTGAAAAACTCAAGTTTAAACAAAGTATGCGACGTAATTTTGTAAACTTCGCATTAAAACAATGTCATTTAAAACGATAAGTGTGCACTGGTAAAATATTTGAAAGAAAATACGAAAATTTGTAATATTATCTGCGAGGTCCTGATCGTATTTTAAATGGCTTCCGTTTAATTAACTCTCCACGCGATACCTGCCTTATTGCAATATTACAATGCTCAGTGGTTTTCAGCGCTAAGAGAGTTTACAACCTTTGTGTACTACTAACTTAATTTCGGCCTACCTCTTCAAGAGCCTTGTTGATAGGGAAACGATTTAAATTCAAGACGGTGAGTAAATATTTTCACTCCACAAAATATCTTAGGCAATAATTTGTATCAGATTTTCTTTGATAACATAAAATATACAATTATGTGTCTTAAACCAGTTTGAAGAGAAAGTTTGATTTTACGTAGCAACAACTGTTTTCTGTTATATCTCAAGAATTTCTGTTGTTATAAGTAATTGACTTAATTATAAAGGAAATCACTGCAGGTTTCTTGAATTGCAAATTTAATTCACAAGTGTCGAAAATGTATTCCATATTCCACAATGCATAAATACATTTACAAGCATTGTGCAACATTCATAAATAGGGACTGATAATTTCCTATTTGTGCTTCAACGTATTTAAAATATACTATTTGTTTGTATTGTATTACATCTCTTTCTATAAGAAATGAAGTAGGTTATCAAATGAGGAAATTGAAAAATAGATATTATTTTTTTCGTAGAAGTTTTAAACTTTACACCATTGCGGAAAATATCATTTGTATAAATAAATTCTTTTCGATATTATTTATTGAGTTTTTGTCTAATCGAAACATGTGTCAATTTATCTGAAATGGATATGTATGATTTTATTATTTAACACTAACTGTATTTCGAAAGAAATTGATATCACTTTAATTTTTGTTAGATACAAGAAAACATCAGCAAAAGCATAAATGTGACAATATTACATTAGGCTACTCCGCAAGGACCTATCATAGCAAGAATTTGAGTGCAGAAACAGGAATTAAGATTTGTCATTGAATTGGTAAAAAAATAAGTTGGCGTTGGTTGTACTAAGTTAAACAATAATGATACCTTAAAATTGATGGTACAAGAAATAAAGGCATTTTCATGCTCTCTCGTATTACATGTATCACGGTAGTCGAATTGTAAATTTCTGTGTTGTTAAAATGCACTTCAATAAAAAAAACACTGCATCAAAAACTTATTCTGCTCTACCTTCCTGTAAAAACACTTTTGGTGAATAATAGAATATTATTTTCATGTAATAAATAAAGCTATCGCATGATAGATAATAAGGCCATATAATAATTCAGATATATTTTCCCACCTCTGCAAAGCAACAACTTGTTGTAGAAGTTCACTCTTTTTCGCTACGAAATATGGTACATTTTATGTATGTGCATGTGTGTGAGAGAGAGAGGGAGAGAGAGAGAAGGTGTATATATATCCACAGTATGCATTCGCTAAAACGTGACACTCATGTAGCAAGAAGCAAACCGCGCTAGTTCGAAGCATCGACAAGACTCAGTTGATGAAAACTGAGCTTGTTACCAGTAAGGTTCAGAACTCGCTATAGTTATGGGTACGCAAAAGTTAAAGTACAAAGTTAAAATAAAACTTTCAATATATCTTGATGTTAAAACTTGCACTGCAGAAATGCAATCAAACCATATCAACGTAGTGTCAAATTTTGAACTCATGAACCAAGTCAATTTTTTAATCCAATCCTTAATTTGCAATAATCGTAGATACCAGATAAACTCTGATAAAAGGATGTTATGTAAAATAATTTACTCTCTCTCCATACAATTTATTTTTTTCGTATTCAGATTATATTATAGCTACAAACACAAAATATGGGTAGTAAATTTTGTGAATTACTTGCATGGATTCAATATGTTAAATGAAAAAAATTTAAATTGGCGTACATGTATTCTTACAAATTTCCGGCTGACATCGAACGCAACTTGAAAGGTTGAAAAAATCACGTATGTTCCATTTGGTGCATGCCTGCAATATGAAGCGATTTTCAATTTTAACGCTTAAGTCCGACGACAGGAGACGCCCAAATAATTCTAAGCTTGTTACAGCTTGTTGAAGCCTGCGTGTAGCTGTCGCCATGTATTTGATACACCCTCGAAAGTTCTAAGCCAAAAGCAAGCACTTACCTATCGGGTGACGGGATATCGCACAGCAAAGCTGAAATTAAAATAATATCAAGAAATCGGAAAGGCGTTTCGCTAGCGACTTTTAAAGGACTAACTACGAACTACAGTACACTGGCAAATTACAATGCCAACATGCCATGTCTCCAGAAATTAAAAGTATGTCATCTTCACTATATACTGTTACGTGTTTGGCGACATTCTGTACTTCACAGTTTTCTGCGTATCCCAGTAGCAGCTATCTGTAGGCGGGCAGCTGCCCAGCCGAGTTGCATGTGATTCAGTCATTTTAGCTTAAAAAATGAGCTCTAATGCTTTTAAGAAAATGTTAATTATACTTAAAAGGCGGCTCCATCAACATTTCCTGTTTAACCTTTTCATTACAAACGAAAACATATTATTGACATGTTGCAAAGCGAAAATTGTTTTGGAAATCTTTGTGTTTGAAAATGTATTACATTCCCTTAAATCTGTTAAATGATATTTCACACTCTTCAAATGTACCAGCTAACCAAAAGAAATTTAGCTATGCTGAGAGTGTACTCTGTATTAGAAAGTATGTTTACGTACTATTAATATTTGCCCGTTGATGGGCGTATTACAACGAATTTTGTATTTTCAGCCAAGTTTTTTGTGTACTGCTTTAGCGACACTTTGCAAGGCCTATAACGCATAACTACAATTTAATGCTGCAATATTCAACAGTGATAATCACTACATTTTGACAACGCGTGACATTTTATCCCGCTCCCAATAACTGTTTTACTGTTATACTGTTATACTGGCACTGCAGTACCTAACAGACCGGCGGAAAGCCCACGAAAGCGACTGACAGCGACCTCTAGTGCTCTTCTACAGTATATAAACACACTCGAAGTCAACGTAACTAATGGCCAGCGACCTCTAGTGCTCTTCTACAGTACATAAACACACTCGAAGTCAACGTAACTAATGGCCAGCGACCTCTAGTGCTCTTCTACAGTACATAAACACACTCGAAGTCAACGTAACTAATGGCCAGCGACCTCTAGTGCTCTTCTACAGTACATAAACACACTCGAAGTCAACGTAACTAATGGCCAGCGACCTCTAGTGCTCTTCTACAGTACATAAACACACTCGAAGTCAACGTAACTAATGGCCAGCGACCTCTAGTGCTCTTCTACAGTACATAAACACACTCGAAGTCAACGTAACTAATGGCCAGCGACCTCTAGTGCTCTTCTACAGTACATAAACACACTCGAAGTCAACGTAACTAATGGCCAGCGACCTCTAGTGCTCTTCTACAGTACATAAACACACTCGAAGTCAACGTAACTAATGGCCAGCGACCTCTAGTGCTCTTCTACAGTACATAAACACACTCGAAGTCAACGTAACTAATGGCCAGCGACCTCTAGTGCTCTTCTACAGTACATAAACACACTCGAAGTCAACGTAACTAATGGCCAGCGACCTCTAGTGCTCTTCTACAGTACATAAACACACTCGAAGTCAACGTAACTAATGGCCAGCGACCTCTAGTGCTCTTCTACAGTACATAAACACACTCGAAGTCAACGTAACTAATGGCCAGCGACCTCTAGTGCTCTTCTACAGTACATAAACACACTCGAAGTCAACGTAACTAATGGCCAGCGACCTCTAGTGCTCTTCTACAGTACATAAACACACTCGAAGTCAACGTAACTAATGGCCAGCGACCTCTAGTGCTCTTCTACAGTACATAAACACACTCGAAGTCAACGTAACTAATGGCCAGCGACCTCTAGTGCTCTTCTACAGTACATAAACACACTCGAAGTCAACGTAACTAATGGCCAGCGACCTCTAGTGCTCTTCTACAGTACATAAACACACTCGAAGTCAACGTAACTAATGGCCAGCGACCTCTAGTGCTCTTCTACAGTACATAAACACACTCCAAGTCAACGTAACTAATGGTCAGCGATCTCTAGTGCTCTTCTACAGTATACAAACACACTCCAAGTCAACGTAACTAATGGCCAGCGACCTCTGGTTCTCTTCTACAGTACATAAACACACTTGAAGTCAACGTAACTAATTGCCAGCGACCGCATCATAACAGTGCCAAATTTTGAACTTATGAAATAATTTAATTTTTGCAGCCCACTCTCTATTTAGGTTAATTCGAAACGAGCAGAACCATGATAAATGGATATCATGTAAAAAAAAATTCCTGGTCTATACAAAAATGATCTTATAATTCTAAATCTAATATAGCTACAAACAACATATACATGTTGGTACAACAAAAAAACATACGTTTTGGTACACCAATACATATATAACTGATAACACTCTTAAGGTTGGTGGAAATGTAAATTTCACGTTCCACGAAATGATAAACAATCCGCCCAGATGGAAAAGGAATTTTAAAAGTGTGCAATTTTGCATAAAGGAAGTAGAGTATCGGAAGGCGGTCTGCTTCTGAATAAAACGAGGATAAATAGAGGAGGATGCAAAAGGACGAAGACGATGGAGCCACGTGAGTGAAGTGATCTGCAAACATATGTAGCCGCTACCCAAGACGGTTCCGCCATGTGACAGCACCACAACAAGGGACGCTTATCGACTTCCAGGAGACGCACATCTTGTCCCACTTTCTACTAGTGCTTTCAGAACTTATCTAATAAACCTGAAACTTTCGTATATTGAGCAGATTTTCATATTTAAAGCATGTAACAGTAGGCTTGTTATAGCATTGTTCAACCTTTTAATTTGCCAAAATATATTGGTAATACTGTGTTACCTTCAATAAAACATGTCACATGGCCCAGTGACGGATCTACAGACATTCAGGAGGGTGCTATTTGAGAGGGGGTGCACTGTGCGTTACGTTCAAACTAAATTATCGCCAGTAGGCACTAAGTTTTAATGCAATGTATACATTTGAGAACTTAGTGTACTTTACAAAATTTCCTGTCACATGACTACCGGTAAACATTAAGTTTTAATGCTATCTACATATATAAATGTCAGTAGTTAGTGCATAGGCGATGTAAATACTTTTTCAAAAACTTCCTGTCACTATATATCCTAATAATTGTCCTTATTAATACTGAGTTATTAACAATGTACTGGTCTCAAGAGTAATCTCATTTCCTACATTGTGAGATGAAATACACCAATGGAAGGCATAAAGCCGCCACTATGAAGGTATTTGAGGTTGGGGTAGGTTATGGTCGAGGAAGGAGCAGGAAGGGGAGAGCGACAGCGTGGCAAGGCCTACCTTGTTAGCCGCGTGGTGGACGACGCGAAGGACGTTGGCGAGCCCGCCGCTGTCGAGGACGACAGTGCCGGGTGGTGAGAGCGACGGCGCGGCGAGAAGCCCACAGACGCCCGACTGCACGCGCGGTCTGGCGCAGACTGCAGTCTCGCAGCCACGCTCCGCTGGAGGGGAGGGGTGGGGGCTGCTGCTGCGCATCTCCAGTGCGACGCCCGAGAAGGGGCGGACCACGTGGCGGCGACGCCAGCCCACGTCCCCGAGTATAGCGACGCCTGGCGCCCATTACGTCATTATACTACATCCACGGTTACTTACAACTTCCCTGAAGCCCTGCTTAAGTTCTACTTTCAGGATATTCCTCCGCCGCAAGTAAACAAAGCTTGACCAAGTCTGGAAAATTACACCGAACGGACAACTAACCACATTTGTGCGCACTCACTTTGATATTTTGCATGATAAATACTTCTTACATAGTCTATTCACAGTCTCTTAACAACTTTTTAAAATCAAACCTTTGAAAAATCACCTAATGCATTACGTGTTTTATTGTTTCCTGAATATTGATACGCTTGTTAACATAAAAATATTTTTTTTTTTGTTAAAGTGACATTTTACTTATATTTTTTCAATAAATTTATTTATAATTAACACGAATAAGAAAAGAGAGAAAATAGGTGTGTTGGTAATGCCCAGTAAGAATTAATTCTCTCGCAAAATATTAACGAAGTGAGTACACACAAATGCGGTACGCTGTCCTGTTGGTATAATTTTCTAGACTTTGTTAAGATTTGTTTGCTTGTTTGCATGAGGTGGAGGAATGGCCAGAAATTATAACTTAACCGGGCGTCAGAAAAGTTGGAAGTTTAATTGGACTATACACCGCTTGATTACTAGCCATTTTGAAAGCCTTTCTTCTTTCAGCCCATACGCACTATTTAATACTGATATTGGCCCAGTGACAAGTATTCGTGTTTTGGTTCAGGGCTATGGAAAAGTCTCACTATTTAATAAAAAAAAAAATTAACACGAGCTTTTAAAAAAATGAAATTGGGCAAAAATTTAGAAAAATGTTTTGCTTTGGTTGTATTATTATAAAATTCTACATAATCAAGTTTAATAAATTGTAAAACAATTTTGGTTTATGAAGTGATTTTGCAGTGCTGTATCTGTACATTACCTTTCGAAAAAAAGTCAATACTGTTTTATTCTGAAACTAAACATTGTATCAGCTGTTGGTTTATGCGATGGTTTTATAAATTCAAATAGCCAATAAGAGAAACCCCATCAAAATATATTGAGACAGTTCAAAGTCAGTTTTAGATTTTACATTTCGTAAATTTACGCACAGCAATTCCTTTCAGTGTCCCTTAAGATAAAATGTTAGTAACATACATATATTATTTCACCAATCACTAGTCCGTTGCGTACATAAAAAAAACATTTATTGGATACGAATTTAAAAGTTATAATCATCCCAAATAAGACGCTGAGGCATACAACTGTTTTCATAATGAGACAAGTATTGTATACAACGTGTAGTTTAAAATATATGAATTTACAGGCAGAGATCAATTAAAAGATAATTTCAAAAGCACTCAAACAAACGTGAGTCAGAATGCATGTCTATACATCACAACACAGCACCTTTGATTGACGATTGAGACACATTTTTTGTCCGTGCCTTAACTGCCTGATCGAAACAAGGTCCTCCCGGACATCATTTACTGTATTAGATAGGGACCTGTCATTTCAGCGATCCAATGCACGAAGAAAAGACTCGACTCCAAAGTCTTGTTTGTACCCAGACAGAGAAGAAATATTCTTCGGCTGGTTTCGAGTGTTTTGACTCACAAGCGTAACCTGTATGGCCCTCATTAAGGAGAAGGTTCGTTTGCGACCGGCTCTAAAAAGGATAGTTTCTCGCCAAGTGTTATTTTAATTACATTCTGGGCAAATGTTGGTTCTGTTTCTTAATATAAAACTTATTAGTTCCTCACTACTACATTAGCATACCGGTAAGCTTACACTGAGAAATTAATATGGTTGTAGGAACTTAATTTTTGTACCCGTACCCATCTCGACTGTTAATCTAGAGGGCAGTAATCAGTTTGGTAGTAGGTAGCATCTAAATTATTTTAAGTTCTGCAACAAAAGTGTCTGTTGTGGTCTTGTATGTGTTCGTATCTGCAACTAGGAATATAGTTCCTACATTAGAGCGTTCTCTTCCTCCTAGAGAACAGAGTTCACTGTAAAAATTTTTTTAGGTAAAATTACCTTACTCATAAGGGAAGCAAATTACACTTACATGTTGTGTAAAATCGCCTCTTAAATGAAGGGTACATTTCCGTAACAAGTACTATTCCTCAAATCGTACGGAAAAGTACCTGACAAAAGTATGGGAAAAACCCATACAAGTAAGGGAATACTAACTATATTGTATAATAAAATTATATTTTTTAAAAATACCTGAGTATTAATACTGTTTATTTTATTGTTACCTACATGCTCAGACGAACAGTAACCGAAACCACAATTCTAGAAGCCTCGACACTTGCCGGTAGGTGGGCGCGATCCATGGTCATTTATCTCAGTAGGCGATGACTTACCTGTATCCATGATCATTGAGGTACTACATTAATCCACCACGAACATTCCCGACATTCTAAGAGCAACTCCACAAATTAGTTATTCCTGGAGCTGGTTATTATAATTATTTTGTGTAAAATTATTATTTCCTTTTTTTTCACAAACTGTCCATTTGTAACTATTTGATAATTGTATTTTACATATGTTCTACCTTACAATTAATTTTTATTGCTTAGTCCTACAAACTGTCCAACATGGCTCCTCGTTTTGTTTTTTTTACTCCCGTCCTACCATCGAGCAGTTGAGACGAGGAGATCCACACGTCGTGAGGTAATTTTCTCATCTATATATGGGGATTTTCTCTGTCATGTACGTGAATTTTACCCCAGAGTGCGGTAATTCTACCTTACACGTAAAAAAAAATATCTTTCCCACACAAGTTTGCGAATATTATATAACACTTTTGCGAATATTATCTTACACTAGTCAGATAATTTTAAACACAGTTTTTTTAGAGCAATACTTGAATAATTGTTCCCGCAACAAACAGTAAAATAACCTTCCGTTGCTGGTACAGAAGTCTGATCGCTGTTACTCCGTAGCCATTTCACAGGTCTCTGGTAGCTGCTACTCTGTAGCCAGTTCACAAGACTCTGGCCGCTGCTACTCCGTAGCCAGTTCACAGGACTTCTTTGTTGGGGAAGAGAGAGAGAGAGAGATACTCATGTCTGACTTTGCAAAACGGATTCGTCCGTACTCGCGTGTTGTTATTACTAGTCCTGGGTCTAAGCGGAAAAACGTGGTCCAATCAAATTAGAAAGAACTAATCAAAAACGTTTTTTCTTACCCTTTCATTTTCAATTTAATATATTGATACAGCCGTTTCAACAAAAGCATTATTTGCTCGCAACTTCCGGTATTACGCTTTGTCATATATGGACGCCAATAATAATCTGTTCGAGTTTCATGTTAACTGGCAGCAGTTGTTAATGAGAATACGTAATAGAGTCTCAACCATAGGCGTGCGTACAGAGTGGGTTAGGTGGTCTCCCCCCCCCCCCCACCATGTGTAGAGATTAAATAAAGCCAACCTTATGTAGAGTTTCAATAAAGGAATTTCGCCAACATATTTGTCATCGGCCGACTACATATGTCATAAACAAGTGTGATAAATATTTGAACAAGGGTGCTATGTGCGAGAGTTGGTACCCATTAGAAATGTGCTGAAAATTACTTGTGTACGGCACAACATTTAAAACCTATGACAATAATTATGGGTACAATATCTGTGATAAATCTGTGATACATATTGGGAAATATTTTACAGAGCAAGAATAATTAAATGTGCAGGTTTTCAAGACACAGTAAAATATATAAATGTTTCCGCCTTGTTCGGGCTAGGGACTTGCAATTTGCCATCACGGCATCTATTAAGAGGGAGTTTCTGCCAGTCTAAGGAGTTTGGAAAACTCTTGGGTTTTTAAGAGGGTCTATTGTTCTCTTCCCAATATCTCCAAAACGGTTTAACCAACAACCATCTAATTCGGCGCGCTTCTTAGGATCATTAGTTCCCATCGTCCCATGGTGTACCGTCGAACTTATCTTAACCAAGCGAGTTCAAGGGGATTAAATTCTAAATTGCTATTTATCCTACAAGGTTTCAGCCATGGTGACGGGGCTCTGTATTCACGCTTAGGAGTACAAGAGCATTGAGCCAATATGGCAGCGAGCACCTCTGATTATTTTTTTATTTTTTTTTCAAATTTAAAGGGGGGAGGGTGAATTTTTTCTAAATTTGCTCCCTGCTCACCTAAATATTTTTCGTTGATCTTTCCCAACTGACGCTCATTTTCTTTACTTTTCCCCTTTCTTTAAGGTGGTTCAATTTTCGTTCCCATTGAGCACTGAAAATTGTGCTTCGAAAGAGCGATATTTTGGATGCCTATATCCACCTTATCCTTGACAACTTTCGAATTTTTAAAACCCCTCCCCCATCTTTCCAACACCTACTCATCACACTCACTCACCCGAAACAGTATGAAGAAATGCCATTACGGTAAAAAGGGAGTTACTGTTACCTACATTTAATCGTTCGCTGTTTTCACGCGTTCCGCCCTAGAAATTTTATATTGGGCACATGAGCATCTTTTAAGGGGGGCCAATTTTCAATCCTAGTATTTCCAAAACGATTTTATATATGGCATTCCTATATGACATGCGCTTAACCCTATTTTTTTTCATTGCCTCAAGATATACGGTTAACCTCACATTAACGGCACGATTTTAAAGGGAGTCGAATTTCAAAATGCTAAATTTCCTAAATGGTTTGAGCTAAGGAAACAGGACTCGGTAGGCATTCACAGAAGCCCGACGGCTTTATGACGTTAAGGTGGCTGCCTGGGTAGGCCCCCCGAACGATGTGCAGATCTCCAGCAGAGGACAGTTCTATTAAAAAACCGTCCAACGTTTTTCAGTTCCTCCATTTCTCTCTAAGTATGTTTTTGTGATATTGAAAATGGCTCAAACGGTTTTAGGTATGAAAATTCCAGGAAAAAACATTTAAAAAGGATTAGGTACGTACATCAAATGCATCAAACCTTTATTTTTATTATTACGTCATAACTTGGTAGGGTCTCCGCTGAAAGTCTCATAAAGGCAATTTATCGACGGCAAGACTGCACGCCAGTTCAGTGCTTTGCGCATAGAGGCGATGAGAGAGTTTATGTGCATGTCTCGGTCGCCCCTAACGCTCTCACGCTTTTAGGTCTCAGACGCGCAAAAGTCCTTCAAACAGGCGGCTAACTTAAGGTGGCAGGTGCAATTGACCATTAATATTTTTTTTTTTCTAATTTCAGGGGATTGGTATTTTTATAAATCTGTCTTTGCGCGTCCAAACTTCTTTTGTGGGTTCTTCCACATCCGTTATCGAATTCCATTTAACAATTTCCTCATTTATACTCTTTTCTTACTCCCCCCCCCCCTTTTTCTGATATACCAGCAACAAGTAGCATGTGTAACCTGTGGTTTCGGCCAAAGGGGTTCGGCTTCTGTGAGTTACGTCGACTGTACTTTCGACTACGGTTTACGTCGGCCATGGGTTCTGCTTCTGCAGGTTACGTCGACATCTTCATGCAACGACTCCTGGTTTTTTTATTAAGAGATGCTGTATATTTCAACACGGAAAGAAGCTCTGCATTTGTCATGTTCTCTGTCTCAGAAATATCAACACGT
This sequence comes from Clitarchus hookeri, assembly GCA_002778355.1. Classification (NCBI taxonomy): domain Eukaryota; kingdom Metazoa; phylum Arthropoda; class Insecta; order Phasmatodea; family Phasmatidae; genus Clitarchus; species Clitarchus hookeri. Next base: position 514,379 of record NQII01000626.1, on the reverse strand, counting down.
TTAATATACGTTTTTATATGTCAGTACATATAACTGATATAAATTTTGTCAGACTGAAAGCCATCGGAATGTTTTGTACAGTGCAAAATTTATAGCATTTATACAAAATAATAAATAATTATACAATGTATATATCATTATTTAATTTCCGCAAAATTGTCTAACTCTGGGTTCCGGAAAACTATGATCACTAAACTAACTTTTAAAAATGTGATCTGATCCAGACGATTTCAATGGAATGTATATTTTACCAAAGACAATTTAAAAATAAAATAGGATACCTCGAAGAAATAACCACAGAACAAGACAGCGAAAAACTAGAAAGTAACGGTGTTCCTAAGTCCTTAAAAAATAGAAGACAAACCAAATTGGGGAAAAAATCGAACAGAAAACTACCAGATCAAGGAACATCCACAAAATAAAAACCAATCAGTGAAATATCTTGATAAATTATATAACATTGCAATACTTGATTTGAAGCATGCCATAGTGTTTATTCTAGGTAATTTTCATGTGGTTTATGAACTAAAGTAACATGGCACACCATTTCTAAATTTGAATTTTATTAATTTTTATTAACTTTTGCAGTAGCTCTACAGGAGTCATCGTTATATTTTCAGCTCCATATTACTGAACAGCCTCGGCGCTTACTAAAACGTATCTGTCACGTTAACAAAAGTTCACAAAAATTAAATAATTAACTTAAGTGTTATGCGGTTTACCAACAAAAAACTCTATCTACAAACATGTTTCTGAACTTCTGTCATTGAATCGATTAGTAACAAACCCCTTTTAGCGTTATAAGGCTGGGAAGGTTAAAATTAATAGTAATGTATTAATAATGTGAAACGATATGAGCTAACCGATAGCCATTTATATCTCACGTGGCCGTATTTCAAGGTGAAAAACATTGTTATTATATCTGTTAATCATCGATTTACCATCTTTTGACTATATTTAATGAAATATGATGAAAATAATGTACGTAATTGGAATAATGATGCTGATTTCTTTTCCAAGCTCTTCGTTGTTACCGAGAATGTAATTTACAACCTGTGTTGATTATTTCATCATGAATACAACAGTTCATCGCATAACCCTTCTTCGAGTGACGTNTCCATCATGAATACAACAGTTCATCGCATAACCCTTCTTCGAGTGACGTTCTCCGATCGTGCAAAAAATGATTTACCAAAGTCCTAAAATATGTCGAAGAAAATACCAGTTCCATGGCTCTTACGACACCATAATTCNCAAAAAATGATTTACCAAAGTCCTAAAATATGTCGAAGAAAATACCAGTTCCATGGCTCTTACGACACCATAATTCATGACGGTGCACGCTTATTTTGTATTATTTCACTGATATCTTCAAGAATGTTTGGAGAGTTCCGCTCAACTCAGTTTATACGCTTTAGACTGTTACTGGGGAACTTACACAATTTTCGAGAGTAAAATGAATATTTTTGGCATTCCTGGTTACAAAGCCGGTCAAGATAATAGGCAAAACCTTAATATAAGCCTGACAGTGTGTTAGCGGGTTAGAGAAAGCAATTGTTGTCCTTGTGTGCGCAGATGTAGTTGTCCTGATGAAAGCATTCTCAAGCCCTCTGGAAAATGTTACATTGAAAATACAAGGATATTCTATGTTCAGTGCAAGCCACAGCGTTATCTTTGAATACATGGAATGGCTTGGATTCTGGATATGGATAAAAGTACTGCACCAATAGAATGCAATTCCTCGGATACAATAAAAATCCTTCATTTTATTCAAAAGAAAACATACAAACGACATGCTTGGAAATGTGTCCTTTAACGGCCCTGCTTACTAAGCCGGCAGCGGCGAACTTCAAATGGGGAATCAATGGTAAACGAAATTCCTTCTCATTGCTTCAGTTTCAAACAAAAAACATTTTGACGCCACTTTCTCAGAAAATATTGCTACATAAAATTATTTTTGAAAAAGATGTTTCATTATTCCTTTTTGTTGTATGTAATTTTAAATATTGCATTTTAGAAAAAAAAATGTATTGAACAAAACAATTGGTAAGATGTCTTAACATAGCAACATTCTTTAAGAAATTTCACGTAGATGGCTTTTTGTTTGAAATAATAGTTATCTTTAGAATTTTCGCATCGAGAAGGGATTTTGTTAAACATTGATTCCCTATTTGAAGTTCGCGGCCATTGACATGGTAGGTAGGGTCGTTAACAACCAGCTGTATTTTAGATTGTTTACCGTTCCTGCCCACCAATCTCGATAATGTCCGCGTGTTTTAAATTGTATCGTTGGACTATACAATTAAAGTTGGTGAGCAACTGTCTACTTATGAAACAAAAAAAAAATCTTTGCATCCGGGAAACCGTTGGTTATCCACTAATTTCATCTTTTAACACACCAGATTCCCGGCAACGTGTTCTTATTCTCTGTATACCAGTATGGTCAGTATGGGGCCACGTCTGCTTAACGGACTATCCGTTGCCAAGGTCCAGTGTACAGCGACGGACCTTCTCTGCCTCCAGTTTGGGAAGCCTGCAGTGGACCGGCGAGGTACGGCTTCTAGTGACGCTCGTACCGCAAAGCGCACATTTCTTCCACACTACTATGTGTTGACTGCACTCGGGTCTTCAAAAAAGAAGTTTCAATCAGACACTCCCATTAACAATTAAAGAAATGTGTCACATTTATAAAATACTTCTGTAATTATTACTCGCAATCCAAATGTAAAAATTTATGAAACTATCGCCTTTAATAATTACAGTTTATTTATGTTTTAAATACTCGCACTAGTCTGAATTCTTTTTAAGTACTAGTGTCAACAGACATAAAAAACACACATAAACAGTGTTCCTAAAGAAAATTTATTTTAGGCTTCCAAGTAACAACTGTCAGTTATTATTTTGCCAAATAAGAGACCTATCTGGAACCTACCTAGCGAACGCGCGGTAGAGTGCGTAATGTAGTTGCGCTATTAATTTTCTTCCAAGTAGACTGTTTTATTTCTTCCCTAGAACTATCAAAGCCACGTGACTTCGACTACGATTATCTCATTTTTTACATAAATATATGCTTTTGAAACTTTAGTAGACTTCCGTTTACCAAATTTTTCTGCAACTGAGATGCATTCAATTTAAGCTGGATGTTTTATTTTTATAAAAGCACAAGTCACTGTTATAGAATGTAATTTTTACAGTTACGTAATCTTACAGTGAGCCAGTGTTCCGAACATGCAAATACGAAAATCAGTCAGTTTCAACTTTGGTTTCTGAACTGAGCCCAGAGTATTTCGCGAATTCATTTTTAGCGAGGTAGACTTCAAAGACTTGTTGTTTTCTCCTACTATTGTGATATGACGGTGGTTCTTTAGACACGCCCAGTGTAACTGTGAGCCAGCAGTAAGCAGCAGAGTGAGTACGAAGGTACAAGTGGATACAAGTTCTGTACAAAGGCCTCAATTGATAACAACAACCAATAAGAAGACTACAGTGTCTCGAGTGCAAACGAGACTGCCACAACAATCCGCGAAGTAAACGGGGCTCTCTTTGTAAATTGTCCACTTTCATTGTTTTAACTGGTGTCTGGGACTATCATATACNCACTTTCATTGTTTTAACTGGTGTCTGGGACTATCATATACTAAATATGAGGTAGACCTATTTTTAGTCTTTAACACATGTACAAACATTGACCTATCCCACAACAATGCAACTGTCAAAGTCACATGGTCAACAGTGGTAAACGTGTTTGTTTATATCTTAATTTTCTAAAGACAAGCCCGTTTATATGAATATACTAATTTTACCAATTTTAATTTAATCAAACTGCATTAAAATTAGTTAGAAGAAGTATAGAAACATCTCGAAGCAATTATTTACATATACAGTGTCCTATCCTCAAATTCTATCCATGCGTCGTTTATGATAGTTGTGATGGCAGAAAAGTAGTTCAATGTTGGGACACGGAGACTGGTTTTGCGCAGCTAGCGTGATCACTCTGCCCATGTTCACTCTACGGAACCAGTACGAAATATCTACCCGCAAGTACGGAGCGTAGAAGGCAGCACCTGTGACACCGTTATTCTGCTCAGGTTAGGAAAACAAAAAAAAGAGTTTTCTCATGGGAGAGTTCGGCATAGGGAAAATTCCCGTCGCTTGATGCGCAGTATTCCAAAGAAGTAACTTTTAATTAAAATTGTAAGCTACGAGAATAATAAGAGAGGAAGATTTTATTAAGTTACGTAGCTAAAGAAAATCCGGCACACATGCGGCATTAGCGCTTACCTGGCGGCAAAAGTTTTAAATGCCAAACTAAAAGCATTGAGCTTCCCAATATGAGTAGAATAAACCTTAGTCATATTGTCTCTTGCGGTAGTGTCGCACTTGAGGTCGCAGTTCTGTCGTTGCGCCGTCTTAACTCCTTCGGCCACGCATTAAATGGCGAGTGCGAATATGTTCTGTGTTGCTAACATTAACCATTCATTAAGGAGAGTAGCAGAAACTTTCACAGATCAGATTACTCACAAGGCAGATTCTACAAGCACTGGTCACTGATTGCTTACTGTGCACTCTGCCGGCCATACATAGCCTTCCTGTGTAACAGGTACACAGTCGTGGGCACGGTGACTATAGGCTGTTCACGGTTACTTTCAACTTTTCTGAAGACCTGCTAAAGTTCTACTTCCAAGATATTACTCCGACTCATGTAAACAAAGCTTAACCAAGTATAGAAAATTACACCAAAGGGACAGCGCACCGGATTCGTGCGCGCTCAATGTAATATTTTGCATAAGAACGATTTCTTCCTGTTTTTATTCACATTAACTATAAATTAAATATAATTTATAAATTTAATATAAGTAAAAGTTCAGTTAAAATAAAAAAAAAACTTTTATGATAACACATGTACATTACGTTTTTTTTTAATTGCAGCACCCAGAAGGAATAGCCTGAANGCACTTGAGGTCGCAGTTCTGTCGTTGCGCCGTCTTAACTCCTTCGGCCACGCATTAAATGGCGAGTGCGAATATGCTCTGTGTTGCTAACATTAACCATTCATTAAGGAGAGTAGCAGAAACTTTCACAGATCAGATTACTCACAAGGCAGATTCTACAAGCACTGGTCACTGATTGCTTACTGTGCACTCTGCCGGCCATACATAGCCTTCCTGTGTAACAGGCNGATTGCTTACTGTGCACTCTGCCGGCCATACATAGCCTTCCTGTGTAACAGGTACACAGTCGTGGGCACGGTGACTATAGGCTGTTCACGGTTACTTTCAACTTTTCTGAAGACCTGCTAAAGTTCTACTTCCAAGATATTACTCCGACTCATGTAAACAAAGCTTAACCAAGTATAGAAAATTACACCAAAGGGACAACGCACCGGATTCGTGCGCGCTCAATGTAATATTTTGCATAAGAACGATTTCTTCCTGTTTTTATTCACATTAACTATAAATTAAATATAATTTATAAATTTAATATAAGTAAAAGTTCAGTTAAAATAAAAAAAAACTTTTATGATAACACATGTACATTACGTTTTTTTTTAATTGCAGCACCCAGAAGGAATAGCCTGAANAAAAAAAAAACTTTTATGATAACACATGTACATTACGTTTTTTTTTAATTGCAGCACCCAGAAGGAATAGCCTGAATGAGTCCAAATTCAGAGCATGTGTAGAACAGCGTACCGGCAAAAAGAAATTACGATTGCAGAGAGATGGCGTACACGTAGGCTCAGCAGCGCCCTCTCTTGTGTGACCGGAAAGGTCCGTGTTACGCCAAGCTTAGTCAGTGAAGAGCCGTCAAACAATGTGAAAGCAAGTGCCAGTATGCCTCGTCGACGTCAAAGGGCGCCATATCAGCATGTGAGTTAGTTTGAACGGCGCAGAATGATCGGTCTCCAGCAAATTGGTTTGTCTTAGCGTGACATATCGGCATCACTGTCGCTGCTACGACAGTGATGCGTGTGTGGAACCAGTGGATAGAAGAGGGTCGTACACAGCGACGAGTGGGTACTGGACCACACAATGTAACCACAGCACGGGATGACCACCATCTTGTCCGCATGGCCGTAACGGACCGTACAGCTTCGTCCACAGTGTTGGTTCGACACTGGAACATTGCAACGGGTATGGACCTGTCTGCGTCGATGTTTCGACGCCATCTGCTGTAGGTTGGACTGGTGGCACGCATTCCATTACGTCGTCTTCCATTGTCCAGAAACCACAAATGCCTCAGACTGCAATGAGCACATGAACGCCGTCGCTGGCGTGCTGAGTGGCAAAACACAGTGTTTTCGGACGAGTCCCGCTGCAACCTGTCCTACAGTGATGGCCGCATACGTGTTAGACGCTGCCGTGGTGACCGCAATCTGGCAGACTGCATTGTGAATCGGCACAGCGGACAAACGCCTAGTATTATGGCGTGGGACGGCATAAGATACAAAATGCGATCTCGACTCCTACGTATTGAGGGTAATCTGAAAGGCAACCATTACATCAGGGAGGTTTTAGATCCCGAGGTACTACCCCTCCTTCAGGCAACTCCACGTGCCATATTTCAAAAGGACAATGCCTGACCACATGTGGTGAGGAATGTGCAGGCCTTCTTCAATGAACGATGGGTAACACTGCGTCCCTGGCCTGCACGTTCGCCTGACATGTCACCCATCGAACATATCTGGGATATGGCTGGTTGGTCAAGGTCCTCCAGGAACCACTGTTGATGCTTTGTGGACTTGCATACTAACCGCATGAAGGGAGATTCCCCAGGAACATACTGTATCCAAGTCCTCTTTGATTCCATACCCTGAAGTTTAGGGGCTCTGATTGCAGCACGTGGGGGCTTCACACCATACTGAATTCTCAAGGAGTGAAATCATGCACAGTTCTCTAATCCTAATAAATTGTTTATTATCATGAACTTAATCTGCGGTATAAATTTCATTTCAATCGCACGTGTCCTTCTTGGTGTTGCATTTTTCACAAACGTTGAAAATTCTTGTAATACGTGGTATATTAAAGAAAGAACGCAACAGATTATATATAGGGTGAGTTTTCAAATGTATGATTTAAAAAAAGTGTGAAGAAACCGCGAATTGACTATAAACGAGTTTCGGAAACGGTTGGTCTCAACGGCAATAACGACCCCAGTAAATGTCAACGCTCTCGGCGAACAAGAGTCTTGAGAAGCAGAATCGAGCTCCCGCTGCGGCGAGAAAATTCAAGTCCCGATCAGAGCTGATTCGACCGAGTACAAATTGCATTTTCGTGAAGGCCACTTGGACGTTGGAGACATCAAGTATTAACGCGTACAGACGGTTGTGTAATCAAATTTATTAAATAATTCCCAGCGACGTCCATTTCGTATTTATTTTTAAAACTGCGGCTTATATAAGACCTGAGATGTAGTTTATGACATCATTTTAAAAGGCACTTTCACTTCTAATATTATTAACCCATCTATAAAAATGCATACTTCTAACACATGAACAGGAAAAATCCGAGCGCCACTTTCTTTTTGGTTTTATGCACATATCGGTTTGGGAATCTTTGTCAGCTGTTGCCCGTGTGGGGAGCTAGGTTCCTCGTTTTTATTGGCCAATGAGATAGTGGGGAATCGCAAAATTTCTTCGAGCTAACGTGATTCCAAAACACGGTAGCATCTTGGTGCTTCTATGATACAGACAACAACTACTACTTTTTACCTCACTTAGCCTATCGGCCTTCCGAGGATTCCATTCTAGTGTTTTAAGTTTGGTTTTAAACTTATATTTGTCCTGTCCAAACCACTGTCCTTTTTACCCATTAACTTATTTGTTTACATGTACATTCGTATCCATACATCAACCGCTATACCTGCACATAAATGCATTCATACACACAAACATCTTACAATACATCAATCATATAAATCATAACAGTAATAGTAATAATGGCAAAACCAATAACTCTAACTACAATTAATTTCATCACCACTACACTTAATAACGGTAAATCACAATTACCATCAATATCAAAAACACTCTATCTTAGTCACAATTATCAGATGTGACACATCCCCTCCATTTTTCTCATATTATTATTTTTATATAATTACAGTACATTAGTCATTTTTATGGTAACAGTGGCAGTATCAATAACTCGAGTTACAATCTGTCACCGTTAAACCTCCAACAGTGGATCACAATTACAGTCATAATCAGGCAACCAATCACAGTTTTGTTACAGTCATAATATTTCCCTTTTATATCATCTTAAAAATACCACAATATCTCTCAGCAATAAGTCACATATATGATCATGATCAAACCTTCAAACACAGTCTTGGTCACAACATCATGTTTCCCTTTTAATTTCATTTATTTATTTACCTAATTAATGCACCAAGTCATAATAACAATGACAGCAGCAATGCTACAGCAATAAACTGTAACATAAATGACAGTCCTAATCAATCCCTAGCAATCTTAGTCATAATCACAACAATTTCCTTCAAAACATAACCCTATCTCTCATCCTTTCATTTCCTTTGCCTAAATGTTATAATTGTTCTCTCTCCAACCTATCCCAGATCACCAGTTATTGTTGGTTTTTTAGTTATACTTCTTCAATCTTCTTTCTTCCTCACTTCTTCTATTTTCTTTTTTTTCTTTTTATCCTATTTATCCTATTTTCTTTCTTTATATTATATTCACTCTTTACTATTTAACACATTCCTATCAGTTTTCTAAGTCATCATTCATCGTAAATCTTGTATAATCGTAAAAGCCATGTTTCATTCTTCTGTCTAAGTTTATTCAATAATTTAGCTCTTTCCTTGTTAAATATTTGGCATTCATATAATAGGTGATCTATATCTTGTGCATTCTCTTGACATTGGCAGGTATCATCTTCTATTTTGTTAATCTTTTTTAAATATGATTTAATTTGGCAATGCCCCGTTATAACTTTTAGTGTTAGTATTTTAATTTTGCTATCATAATTGTACCATTCAGTTATATCTGCTATATATTTCTTCAAATTTAATGCTGCTGTGTCATCACCACTATACTCCTGATGCCATTTTCTAATACTCTCCTTATATAAATGTTTTTTAAATTCTTTAAGGCTTAAAGGTACATCTCCGTTGTTTATTTGTATCCATATACTGTTCCCCATTGTTATTCTCCTGTAGGTATCGTTTCTATTTTCCAGTTCTATTGCTTCATTTATTATTTTATAGATTATTATTCTATTGTGGATATTATAATCTATTGGTATTGTTTTATTTATTGTTATAACTGAATAGTATGAGGTTGTTGGGGTTAAATTTGATAGTTTTATTAATGCCTTCCTCTGGGCTGCCCTTAATGTTCTTTTAATATGAGTATTATTCAGTCTTTTTTCATAAGCTATGCTTGCATACTGTACTATGTTTACAAAGAGTGACTGGTATATAATTTTCCTATTTTTGCTGTTATATTGGTATATGTTCCAAATTATTTGTTTTAGTCTATTAAAAATTGTTGTTACCTTTTCCGTTATATATTTAGTATGTGGCATTAAGTTCATTCTATTATCTATTGTTATGCCTAGGTATACAACACTTTTTTTATATCTGATTGGTTCCTTATTGTAGTTGACTATTGGATATCTTCTTTCGAGGTTCCCTTTTAACATTATTGCATGAGTTTTATTTATAGATAGTTTTAAATTATGATTCTCAAGCCATTGATAAGTGTTTTGCATGATATTTTTAGCTTTAGTTTCCAATTCTATTCTTGTATTTCCTTCTATCAATATCAAACAGTCATCCGCAAATGCTAAAATTTTTGTATTATTGTTGTTATTCTGTATTATATATTTATCAATGACCAAGTTCCAAAATGTAGGTCCCAGTACGGATCCTTGTGGACAGCCTCTGTTTGTAGTTCTTTGTATATATATCTGATCTTCTTGTATAGTTATCATGCGTTCATTTAAAAAGTCCCATAGTACTTGTTTTATTTCCCTACCAGTTGTGAGTTCATTTAAATTTGCTTTTATATCAGACCATGTAACCGATGAAAAAGCATTGCTTATGTCCATTAATATTGCTAGGATATATTTACTTTGACTTTCTTGTACTATCCTAATTAGTTTTCCTATTGCCATTTCAGTAACAATCTTTTAGTACTTTTAAAAGGGTTTCTTTAATTTCGTCCCATGTAAATTTTATAGCTTCTATAGTAATCTCATCTATTCCCGGAGCTTTCTTTTGCCTACATAAGTCTATTGCCATTTCCAATTCTTCCATAGTTATTTAATTTGTATTGGCATTTTCTTCCTCTTGGTGTATTATTATTTCAACTGTTTTATTTTCTTCGATATTAGGTAATAAATCATTCATTAATGTCTTGTATGTTTCTTGAATTGTTGTTGTGTATTTATCTTCAATTTTAACACTACTTATTGGTTCTGTTTTTTTTAGTTTCCTTCTGGCTATTTTGTCGATTATGTTCCATGGTGTTTTATGAGCTTCTTCATATATAAATCTGGTCCAGGTGTTNCTATTTTGTCGATTATGTTCCATGGTGTTTTATGAGCTTCTTCATATATAAATCTGGTCCAGGTGTTATGTATGTTCGTTTTTATTTCTATTTTATATTGTTTTCTGATATTCTTATATTCTTCTTTATAAATTTGTTTTGCTAAACATTGACAGCAACTTCTGTATTTCCTATGTTTATTGTAGACTTTATTCTTCATTTGAGTTAACTTTTCACTCCACCACCAATTTGTTTGTTTATTTTCTCTGTTATTATTTCTCATAATATTTTGTTGATTTTTACATATTCTTACTAGAGTCTCTTGTAGTTTGTCTATCTTATCTTCCATTGTAAGTACATTTTCTTGATTGTTTTGATTATGAATTTCCATTTTCAACTCTCTATTAACAATATCCCAGTTTTTTACATATTGGTGTAACCTTTTCTTTTTTACATATTCTTTTTGTTTATAAATTATTATTTTGAAGATTATCTTATTATGATCACTTATGCTATCTTGTACTGTCCATCCTGTTATTTTATTTTGTAGATCCTGAGTTATTAAAGTTAAATCTATATTTTCTTGACCATAGATTGTATCATAAGTAAATAGATTTCCTTGTCTATTGCATACTGTTCAATTATATTTATCTATTATGTTTAAGACTATTTCTCCTCTTTCATCCTGTTTCTTGGAAAACCATGTATGGGACTTTGCATTAAAATCACCCCCAATTATTACTTTATTGTTACCCAAGTTTTTAATTATTTTGTCTATTTGGTCCAGTATGTATTCTATATCTTTGTTTGGTGGCATGTATACTGAGATTAGGGTTAATTCTTCTTCATTTACTAGTATTTTAGCTACAGCTATTTCCTTGGTTGTTAGATGTTGTAAATTTAAAATTTTATATTTTTTGTTTATTATCATCATTGACAGGGCATTATCATTCTCTTTTTTGACTGTTTGCCAATTATTATCCAGGTTCATATATTTGTTTGCATATAGATAAGGTTCTTGAATTAGTGCAATGTCATATCCCTGTGTTGTAAGTTCATTTGTAAAATCTACAGTAACTATTTTTGAGCGCTGTAAATTATTTTGGATTATATTTAAAGTTCTCATTAATTCTCTATTAATTAGAATACCTTTAGCCATTACCATTCCCCAAAATCAGTTTCTCTCTTCAATCTTTCACATGACATTAGATTACTTGGGCAGTTTTTATCTGTGGCTAGATGTTTAATTCATTGTTCTGTTTTTTTGTTTCTGATGCAATTTATACATTTTATAATATTTTGTTCACATTTATTTATATCGTGTCCTGTTTCTCCGTATTTTCCACATATTTCTCCAATTTCTCTACATCTCTTCTCTGTGTGTCCATATCTCTTGCATCTTTTACACCTCATGGGTGATATAAAGTCTTTAAACCTATACGATTGCCAGTTACTATATACTTTGTTTTTATGTTTAAATAATTGGTATATTTGTGGACTGGTTTCTATTATTATATTTCTCTTATTATTTATTGTTTTAGTCTCGAAGCATAAACTTATCCCATTATTTCTTTCTTCTTCTGTTACCCCGTCTATCAAGTTTTGTTCTTGAATCATGTTAATGAAGTCTTCTGTGTTGGTTTCGTTTTCTACATCATATATTATTATTTTTGGTCTTCTCTTTTGCAATCTGTCAGTTTTTAATTTAANCCTTCTATCAAGTTTTGTTCTTGAATCATGTTAATGAAGTCTTCTTTGTTGGTTTCATTTTCTACATCATATATTATTATTTTTGGTCTTCTCTTTTGGTTAGACAGTCAAAAATTAAATTAGAAAAATAAAACTATCTCCTCTTCTATCTTCTTTGCTTGTTCTTCACTAGGAACTTCTACTATTATGGCTTGGGATCCTGTTTTTATTATTCTGTTTATTTGTATTTTTCTCTCGTTTGGCTTGATATAATTCATTAATT
>NQII01000626.1:482188-500347 GCA_002778355.1 Clitarchus hookeri | reverse complement strand
CCAGGTTATTATAAACAAAATTAATAAGAAATCGCTCGATGAAACACTTGTAGACCTTGCAGTACTTGTTGATCTTGTAGCGCTTGTAGAGTATTGGAAGAGAAGTTGCCTTCTTCTTGATTGAAGGGTTGTCTCGGCTTTTTATCTCTTCTTAAACTAGAAGGTCCCTGTTGGTCGGTACTTGTAGATTCAGTTCTTGTAGTCGGCAGCCATCCTTCCTTCAAATTCGTTTAGCTCGTGACACGTTGTTCTCGGCAATTAACGTATTTTATTACTCACAAAAACATCGTTTATTTAAAATGTCTACATTACACTCTTACTACTATATTTAAACTTTCTTGATGCTCATTTAACCTTTTATATACTCGTATTTAGTAATACAAAGTGAAGAGTGAAGAGATTTGGTCGGCTCTTAACAGTGACGTCTTGAGAGCCGATGAGGGTGATTGAGGTGAGTATGGAGCAGCGCCGGAATAACAGGGGGTGAACGGAAGATCCCCGAGAAAACCCACCGACCAGCGGCATCGTCCAGCAAGATTCCACATGCGACGCGGCAGGAGACTGAACCCGGTTCGCCTTGGTGGGAGGCGATCAGGCTAACCGCTCAGCCACCGCGGCTCCTAATGACGCATTTTGACTGGTCTTAACTTTCTTCAAACGAATCATTAAAGTTCAGCTTTTGGAGTACCACGATTATTACTGCGGCTTAGTGAAATGAGTACAGAGACGCCTATAAACAATAACGAAAGACAAACGTTGTACACAAACGCAGTTCATAGAAAGGTAGCAAACATTCAATACTGACTGTTTCTGATTCACCTGAAAACATCTATACCCAGAAAAAAAGTATTTTGTTGTGACAACAGTATTAATGTTACAATAACAGTAATTTTTTGTTATATGTGAACCACCAGTAACTAATATTGTTGTTAAGCTATAAATTTTAATGTAACATTATCTCCTTACTGTTCTGTCGAAATTAGGGTGGTGTTAATTATGTTGCGGCAGAACCAGTTTTGTGTGGAATTGATTTTAACATTTATGTTAAAAATTTTCTTGCATTTTCTTTGCTTTAAAAAAAATTGCTATGTTAAATAAATTGAGAAATTTACAATTATTTTGTTACGAAAAGAAATATTACCAATGAAAAAAATTAAGGTTGGGAGAGAAATCAAACTCGTGTTTAGAGTGCTCCACCGTCGGCACCTCACGGAACCTGACGCCCTACCAATTGCTCTATCTTAACGTCTCAAAATATGTGTCATGTTGTGAGTATTCAGTATAACATAGCGGCAATCTGCGGTTCCCTTTCTTTACGTGGATATACTTTATGCTCTAGAAATATATGCATAATTGGCACTCGTAAACTGCTTTAAGACATGGGAGCTGGTCTAAGCTACATTTAGTTCTCATAATATGCTTTAAAATTTAAATAGAGTGGTTTAATTGTACGAGGTTATCGCTGTTCACTACTATCCGCCATTTTGCAATGCAAAGTCAGTGTAAAATTGTGTTGGTTGGATATTTCTTTAGTGTCGCAGTAACACCAAATATTTTGTTCTTCTTGCTATTTTTGGCGGAATACAACTTTGGGTTGCGGTAGCATTACTTGTGGGCTTTATTAACATTAACACTCCATCGGTATATTTGCGTTATGGTAATGCAGGAGTTTGTAAATGGTTGACATTATTAACTTTGTCATGACATTATTAATTTCACAACAACATGAACCTTTAACGAAATGCCTCAATAGTAGGCGTAATTCTTTTGATGCCAGAACATTAAACTTTTTTCTGTGCTCCGTGTATTGTGTGTTTCATTAATGGAATAATGTACAGCGGTAAATCTTATGTTTTTTTACTTCGAATCATTTCAAAACATAGCAAAATTTGTCTCATGTGTATACAGGGTGAGTATAAAAGAATACCCCAACTTTGAAGGCGTATAACACCAAAACCAAACAACCTTAAACCTTGATTGACCAATCAAATGAACCGTGGAACCGTGAAGTTTGGTTACCATACATTCATAAATGTTCAATGTGACTACCATGAGCGGCCCGGGCGATATCTACGCGATAATCAAACTCGTTCCACGCTCTTGTCAGCATGCCCGGTGTTACGGTTTGAATGACGTTCGTAACTCTCAGTTTCAGGTGGTGAGGGGGTAGCGAGCTCGCATTCGACACGTCAATGTGAAGAGGAGGGTTTGATGTTTCCTTAATGGTGCGCCACCCCATTGGCACCTAGCTTTTCGGGATACCAGAACGAGACGTTGCCGCAACGCTGGATTGGTCGAGGAGCAGCTGGTGACCAGGCTCTTCATCACTGGCCCCCAAGAAGCCTGGATCTTACCGCGTGCGATTTTTTTCTATGGGGGTACACAAAGGATCAAGTGTTTCGTCCACCACTGCCGGCTAACATTGAAGACCTCAAAACGAGAATTACGGACGCCATTCAAACCGTAACACCGGACATACTGACAAGAGTGTGGAACGAATTTGATTATCGCGTAGATATCGTTCGGGCCGCTCGTGGTGGTCACATTGAACATTTATGATTGTATGGTAAACACAATTCGCGGTTACAGGGTTCATTTGATTAGTCAATCAAGGTTGTAGGTTGTTTGGTTTTGGTATTATACACCTTCAAAGTTGGGGTATTCTTTTATACCCATCCTGTATATTAGTTAGTAATTGCTAACATTCGAAACATTAGATTGATTAAATCCAAAGTTAATGCTACGAATCTGACCTCCGTTATGCAGTGGATTGCACGCTTGCTTATAGTACGAAGTTTCCTGGGCTCAAGTCTCGTGTAAGGCATGTGTGTATTTGTAATTATCTCACTACTCTTGCATTCGTGTCTAGCTTGCTTTCAAAGAGAAGTCAAATACTTCCTACAAACTCAGCTTTTAAGAAATTATTTTTAAATCAATTGCACCCACGTTGAGGAAAGTAGGCTCATTAGTTATATCACTGCTTATTTCGATTTTTTATCTTGTGCACAAAGATAACAGCAGCCAAACCGAGCTCGTCGTCGTCCGAGTTCGACATATTCCGCGCACAAACTGAAGATTGTACACGCATACTTATCCGTGTGGTGGCGAAAGATATTTGTGCGTGTTGTACAAAATGATTGTTCATGCAAGCTTGACGCATGTAGTTACAGTTACGTGTGTAGCCACCTCAACACTTTTTTATGCGAGGAAAGAGTACACAAGTATTGCTAGCAGGTTGAGCACCTTTAAGAGACGGTCCGTCGTCTTTAGCCTTTCCGTCCATAATAATTCGATATCGACCCGACGATCCGCGGACATAGTAGGTATTCCGGCCTCGTACGACATCGCACCCCCTTTTTAACCCCTCCAGCGCGCGGGGGGCAGTAAAGCAATTTGACTGGAGTGTCTGTCGTCACGTCTGCTCCCTCCCTTTTCCCCTTCCCCTTTTACAGGACCCACCCCCTCAACATGCCAGCGACAACTCCTACCCCCACTACAACCCCTGTGCCACCACCCAGGGACCCGCGCACGAACAGTTACAGACCGCAGAACTCAATAAGAGTCCATCCCCGGCGCCGGCCCCCTTTTGCAGATTCGAACACCGCCCCACCGTCGCCTTCTTGATTGATTACTTTTGGAATGCGCTCCTTGCGGTGGGCTCGAGTCCTGTCCCCTTCCAGCCTCGCAATTATGTAAATTCAGTTTCTCTCTCTCGCTCGCTCCCTTTCGTCTGGCTTTTCTTCTCAGGGTGGAAGGAAAAGCATAGGGAACTTCCGAGCGACTCCCGGCCGATGTCGCGCCAACTGCTGGCGAACTTGAGGCGTGCCAGCACTCTGGAGCAGACAGCAAGCGGGCGCTTGCCGGGAACACTTCTCATATTCCCAGTGAGAATATCCAACCACTTATATTTAACACTCTTCAAAATACTTTTTTTAGGGGGGGGGGGCTGTTTCGTAATGAAAATTTCGTTTAAAATACTTAATCATTTAGAAAATAACATTAAACAATTTTTTTTAGGATAAGTATGATTATTTCAATATTAAATCTTCCTTTGTAAACATTTCAAAACTTAATTTTAACACAGTTTGATTTCATTGGAATCTTGCAGTTTTTTTAATAAATGCGGCAATTTATCAAACTGCAGTTCGAAGTTGCACGTATAGGCATTTTCACTTCAAATATGAACTCGAAAGTTAAAATTGAAATAGGGGCGAAAGGCGTAGCAAATTTCTAGGAAATATTGTTCATGACGTTCTAATAACGTCAGCTATTATTTTGAACTGCATATTAAAGTATATATTAATTTTTTCCAGACTTTAAATTTGTACGAAAAAAATATACATTTAAAATTCATAGAGCTCGTTTAATTCATTTTTTTTTTTAATTTTTCTCCTCCAGTTTAAATACTCTTATTCCATATCGAAAGGACGCAATATGCTAAAAATTAAGAAAATAAGTTTAGACGCTTGAAAGTCATTAATAATGGTAAAATTTCGCGAATTTATTTGACAAAATAGATTTTAAATACGCGTACATCTAAATCAATTCTGCACTTGAGTCTTAGTTTATTATATATGCCCTGGACGACTTTCGATCAATAACAAATTGCAATAAAACAACAGTCAAATCCCACGCTACGTTTAGTTATGAAAGAAACTTACTGACTTGGGTGGTAGTCAATGAACAAATCGCTGAGCCGCTGAGGATCTTGTTTACAAAGGAGTTTGGAGTCTAGCCAATAGGTTACTAAACTAACGAAAATTCCTCACAAAACCTGATTCTTGATAACTAAAGATTGGAAAATATTGCAATAGATTTGTCAAGTCTTCATTAGCTGTTATTTAAGTTAGAAGTAGGTAATATTTTTAACTGCGTTTCCCATGACTGTGCCATTCTGTCGCACGCCTGATATTTGTTCAGAATAATCAAGCGCATATAAAAATAAACAGCTGTTTTTTGTGTTCATCAGCACAGACCTTTATCAGCGGAGCCCATTAATTTTTCTTGCCACTAGTGGCGACTGAATATATGCGAAAATCGCGCTATGTTTTAGTAAAAAGCTTGTGTAATATAACCGCAGTAATTTCTTCAGTGGTTGCGTCCTTCTACAGAAAATACTTTCGCAACTTTTCGGGTTGCACAATACTTCGTCGCTCTGTTTTTCGATGTCGGTTAACAGCACATGGTTATACCGAGAGGGTCAAATAAACTTTAATTCAGTTTCCATAGCAATGGAGATATGAAATTTTCTAACAATAGACTAAAAAACTTTTAGTCTAGTCCGCTGCCAAAAATTCGCAAATTTTACAGGTTTATAGTAATGATGTTTAACTGAAGACGCATTGATAGCAAGCATGTATTTTAAATTGAGCCATCGACGTTTCGATTACGGAGTGGCCCGATTAGTTTTAAGCATAAATATCAATTATGGCATAGCTTTACAGAATAGTAAAAACAATCACACCTTTTCTTACAATGATTGAGAGCTAAACTGAAATCAGCTGGTGTTGGGCGACGTAATTTCTTTACAGGCCATTGTCGTGGTTTCATAAATATCACTGACAAATTACATGAACTTAATCTCGGTCCATAACGAAAATAAATTATTTCCGCCCATTTATTTTATTATAATTGGATAGGATAGGCAGTCTTTGTGCTCTCAGCAAATGCTCAGATAATCTGAATTTGAAACTCTGAAACCTCCAGAAAATTTTGGTTGAGACCGCTACCGGTAAAAATCTGCTGGCAATACTGAGTTTAAATATTGAATCGCCATTGCTAANGGCCATTTATTTTATTATAATTGGATAGGATAGGCAGTCTTTGTGCTCTCAGCAAATGCTCAGATAATCTGAATTTGAAACTCTGAAACCTCCAGAAAAATTTTGGTTGAGACCGCTACCGGTAAAAATCTGCTGGCAATACTGAGTTTAAATATTGAATCGCCATTGCTAATCGTTTTATTTGTTATGCATGAAAGATCTTGTACTCTTTCCAGTGTTACTGAATGTTAGAATGTTTTTAAGTCTTTTGCTAAAATAATTCGTTCTTGATAAATTTGCGAAAACTCATGACAACTCATTTTTTTCAAGAGACAGAAAATTCTGTTACGTTGGTAAAGAGGACAGTAGACAGACGTCATAAGCGGATTTTCAGTTTGTTGGGAGGGATGCCNTTGCGCAGGTACGTGTGTAGACTTTAGAGCTGTGGCAATGGAGAAAGACACTGTCGCATCGTAATTTTAGGAAATAGTAATATATTAATTACATGATATAAAATATTTATAACTATGATAATATTTCAGTTCAGTTTTAAATAATTTTCACAAGACGGTTTCATGTCAAAGTAATGGTTTGGAAGGGGGGAAGGAGGGGTCATTTCCCTGTAAATACCATATCTCCCCATCCCCCAGCCATGCCATCTTTCTGGTTCCGCACTCGGGAGAGATTTTGGATGGCGCTTAGCAGCGAGGTGTTGAGAGGCGGTGAGAGTACAGGGAGGTAACGATAGAGCTACAGCGGAATGCAAGGATGGAGGGAAACGGGAGTGGCCAGAGAAAACCCGCCGGCCAATGGAGATCCGGGTAGCCCCACCGGGAGTCGAACCCAGTTCGCCTTGGTAGGATGCCACTATTCTGGCTTCTACTCCGCCGCGGCCCCTTTACGGTGGTAAACCGCCTTTTAAGACTACACCGGAAGATTGAGGAGAAGTCGAATCCCAAGCTTACGCATCGTATTGCAGCAAGCATATAGGCCTAGAGTATTTGCGCAAATATGGCATACTGTGCATAACATAGTAACCACACAGTAAACACAAGGAGGAAGGAGCGCCAACCAAGAATGGAAACTCGCACAATATTAACAGGATTGTGTGGGCGGTACCATCCAGCAGTACTAAGTCGCGGCTATAAATTGGCTTCCTTTACAATCTTTTCTGAATTACCAGTAATCACGTCCATATGTTTTGAATCCCACACGTTCAGGACCGGTTAAGCGCGTGTCGAGACGTATGAATATAAGTTCAGTCGTTTCAATATTGCATTCAAGCAAAGCCGTTGCTTCGGTTGTGGAAATAAATAAACTGAAGAAAAAGGCTTATAATAATTCATGAAAAAGCTTTTATTTTATATCTTTGTAGTTGTTTTTAAAGTTTTTTTTCCCCGGACTGAAAATTGACTATACACAGTTGCTGCTGGTCGTGCATCACACGCCCGGTGCATATTATGACAAGGGACGTTATCATTTCGCGTTATAGTTGGATAGCACGCTAGAACTGAAAGTGCTGTGCGTTTATTTCACTAGTGCCAGTCCACAAGAGCTGAAATGCTTTAGAGGACTTTGAGACAAACATTTAGTTCTCGAACTGTGAAAGTATGTGAAATCAATGTGAAGAAGGCAACGAAAATTTCTAGCATAGAAGATAACCAATTAAAAATTATTCATTCTTGAATAAATACAGAATCGTACCAATGAGGAATTACTGTCACAGAATATTGAGAATACCTGAAGCGTTTCGAATATCGCAATACACCATGAAGCTTATATCCACATTCTACCACTACCATCACTCAAATCCACTGTGACAATTATAATTTTCAAAATGTTTGTTAAACTAAAAATATATTTTTGTCAAACTTATTATGTGTTTGTCAAACTAAAATAAAGTCCTGTGTCTACACCCATTCTATGAGATATTAAAGGCCGTACGCAGCTATCACAGCATTGACTGCTTCGTTATCTGGCGCTTATAACGTATTTTCCAACGACACATGCCATCCTCTCCCATCAGCTAATAGAGGATCAAGGTTGACGATTAAATACTTAACTATATATTTCCATTCAACTGCTGTGGTAACAATAGCTTTACAGAGGTGTCTCGTACTTTTTAATAATATGGAGGGATTTGTAGGTTTCTTGTTGCATGATTACCGAGGATTTTCAATATGGTACAACATTTTTCAGGCACCACAGAATAACGTTTCTGTAGCTTTGGATGGCGAATGTTATATGCTTAATAGATAACTAGAAGTGGCATAGAAAATAAATTATAACTTACAAAAAACGGCGCACTCATGTTTTAGCTGGGAATCGGGCCCACAGACAACCTTCGCTACATTTTACTTTTTGCTCACAGATGTTTTATGAGCTGTGAGGTGGGTGATAACTATTTTAAACGCGGAAATAATGACGCATAAAAAAATAAACATGAAATGTATAGATTCGGAAACAAAACTATTATCTGGGAATGTGTTCCATCACTGAGTTGGAAACACCGCGAGTGAGGCAAATTACAAAATTTAAATAACTATTTATTTATTTAACAGTTAGAGTTTAAAACATTTTCAATGACTTACGATCTACTGTAGGGCTGGACTACGTCTTTCAAGTACCGGTATCCGTAAACTCTATTTACGGAAGAATACAGTGAAACTTTTTTTCCTGTAAGTATTTATCGCCAGGGCGAAGAGCTGTTGACAAATCATTATTTGCTGTGTATAATGGGTAGTTACTTGCATTATTTGCTGTATATAATGGGTAGTTACTTGCATTATTTTCTGTATATAATGGGTAGTTACTTTCATTATTTGCTGTGTATAATGGGTAGTTACTTGCATTATTTTCTGTGTATAATGGGTAGTTACTTGCATTATTTTCTGTATATAATGGGTAGTTACTTTCATTATTTGCTGTGTATAATGGGTAGTTACTTGCATTATTTTCTGTGTATAATGGGTAGTTACTTGCATTATTTTCTGTGTATAATGGGTAGTTACTTGCATTATTTTCTGTGTATAATTGGTAGTTACTTGCATTGTTAAGCCATATAGCGTGAGTACTCTCAATGGCCAAGCCGTGTAAATATCAGGCATAGTACAAAAAAATTCGTGGTCGTTGTTTTGGAAAATACGCACTGATGCAAGGAACGTGAGATTATTTGGCGGTAAATCAATATTTGTAACACACAAAGTATTTTGGTAGATGAAGATGTAAGTCTTAGATGAGTGTGTTTTCACAATTTTGTTCTTGAGGTAACCGTTTATTAATAGTTACAGAAAATTGTATCGTGAGAAACGAAAAAATCTCGTTTCACGTAATTAATTTCTACAGGTGACCTAATACTCAGACTTATGCACTGTTTTAGATTATATTTGACATATTAATTTATAGTTAATACCAAAATGTATTTGCCTTGTATTGTGTGAAAATCATTTTTTTTTTACTATCACAGTGAGTGTAACCATAATTATAACGAAATGCATATTTTGCGACTGATAAGACAGCGCATTTGCAATGCTGCATATCATATATCACTACATAAAATTAATTAATTGACGAATTCCCTGTTTTTGGTTGGAAGCATAGTTTACGACAATGCTGTTTCGATAATTATTTTCAATAATAATTTTCCGAAGTAAACGTTCTTAATGTTTAAAAAAAAAAATTCTAAAATACATTTGACAATTAGTACTACTTATCGATATTGTTCAAACAATTTTTCTTTTGCAAATTTATTAAAAAATATTTTTAAAAATTTGCATTCAGTTTTTTTATTGCAGATACAGGAATTTTATTCAGAAAAGCTATTACTATTGTTTATTACGACAATGTACGTTGATAATACACGTAACTGTAGCTATACAACATGTAAAACAGCAGACCTTGTGGCACGACAATCGAACTCTTGCTCTTTTCATGCCGAAATTTTGGAAATCTTAGATTCTAGATTTTTGCTATGTTTATTCGACGTTCATGTGAATCACGCATTATTCTCAACTATCTGTTTCTATTTTACAAGTATAATTGTTAAAGTTCTTTCAACACGCCAAGTAATTTTTTTTACTTTTAAATGCGTTGTTCAGCACAATTAATAAGCGAAAAATGTAACTGAATACAAAAACCAGTGGAGTGTAGCGTCAGAAAAGCGTGCTTATTCAATAAAAAAATGCCTTGATTATTGCCTTGAAGAGACCTTAGCGAGACTGTATAAAAATCTAGAAATATAATACCAGTTGAGTAGATAAACTCGAAAATAACATCAACTGTATACATCTAGAGAAGTGATTATTAATTCGCGTGTGTCTCATGACCAGAACTCATCTCAAGACTGTCACCTGAAACATTCTCAAGACGAGACCTGAGTAACGAGATCTGAGTAACGACTATAACATAACCTTGTCTATCAATGTATAAAGGCATGTGTGCACGCGTACCTTGTAGCATGTCTCCCCACTGCAATTTTCCATTTCATGATACTGTACATTTTGACAGACATGGGGATGTAGATAGTAAAGTCTACCATTTGAAAACGTGGTGTGTTTGTGGGATTAAATTGGGTGTACACTTTTATAGCAAATGGTTGTAATAATAACATTTAAAACGACTATATATTTATGCTTTTCGTTCTAGTGCCTACAATATTTAGCACGGAAATTCTACAGTTAAAAAATTAATTTATTACAGAACACACATATGTATGAAGAACTATCAAGCCTCAAGAAATTGTAAACATTTATTCTGTCCACTTCAAGCAAGAACACAAGAATTTGGAATTACGGTACCAGACTAGTTTTCTGGCGAACAGCTCAGAGCTGCTTGCTGAGGTGCGCCACAGTTCTCGGAAGNCATATGTATGAAGAACTATCAAGCCTCAAGAAGAATTGGGAATTACGGTACCAGACTAGTTTTCTGGCGAACAGCTCAGAGCTGCTTGCTGAGGTGCGCCACAGTTCTCGGAAGGTAATCCTAACTGACAGGTCATTATCTCTAGACTACAGCAGCTCACACTCGCTGACCCCATCTCCTTCTCCTCCCCTGGACAATCTAAACGTCCGTGTTGTACCAGTTACAAACGCCTCAGGCAAAGTTCTACCTCCAGCAACTGCCACTAACTCCATCTCTCGAGTGCAAAACAATCTAAATCTGACTTCCATTCAACCTTAAGCATTGGACCTATCATTTAACTGGACGCGACACTGTAGCAAAGTCCAGTTCACTCCTCTATCGTCGTTTCACATGGATTCAGTCTGTATATTTTGAGAAACAGCAGTCTGAAAAAACAGTTTTCAGCCATGCTGCAGGCCATTAAAATAATGTTTCCAACGCGCATGATGTCTTGAAAGTGCCATACACGACTAGTCTGAAGTGTGTTTTCTTTTCGTCGATAAGCATTTTGGGGGCACGTTTTCTGGGCTCCAAAACAAACCGGTATTTCAAACACACTGCAGCACAGTTCAAGCACCAGGTAGGCAGCTGCCTTTACAGCGATGTCTTAAGCGCCGGTTATGGTGAAATGAGGTGAAGAAGGATCAGCGGCGGAATTCAAGTGCGGGGAAACGGGAGCATCCCGAGAAAAACCCGCCGCCCAGTCGTAACGTCCGCCACGTTTCTCACATCTGGGTGACCCAGCCGGGATTGGAACCCCGTTCGCCTTGCTGAGAGGAGAGTAGTCTAACTACACACCACCACGGTATAGTCTATTCGTCAGACATTCGAATAAAACTTTTGAAAAAACGCCCTATGCATGATGTGTTTGGTTGATTCCCTAATGTGCCAGGTATCGCAAGCGTTTTATACTTATTTGGTTAAATTGAAAATTTACTTATAATTTGTTTATATGTTATAATATTTCATATATAATTAATATGATTAAATCAATTGAGGAAATAAATGTGTTGATAATGCCTAGTAAGAAGTAGTTCTTACGTAAAATATTATTACATTGAGTGCGTACGGATGCTGTGTGTTGTCCCTTTGGCGTATTTTTCTAGACTTGGTTGAGCTATATTTCAACGAGGCGGAGGAATATTCTGGAAGTGGAACTTCAGCAGGGCTTTAGAAAAGTTGGATGTAACCGTAAATGTAATATACCCATCATTCCGTTTCACTTCCTTGGCTTATACTGCCGGCGACGAGCTTCGTGTATTACAATTTTAAACCCATTTGACTATTTTTCTCTTTTGTAAGTTTCTCCGATGTTTTTGATACCTGCGGTTATTCCCACCTACAGGTATGGGTTATTCCGGGGGAAAAAGCTAGAAACTCTTATGAGGCTACGGCTCCATTTCACCCGCTGTTTCCACGTAACTATGGTGGTAATTGGTGAGCATTTCTAGTGTAATAAAAAAGCTCGGTATCGCATCTTCCTCTCCCGAAATTAACCTCACCTCCTCCCCAATACTTCCTCCCCCACCCCCTTCCTAACAAATCGGCTCCATGCTTTCGTTCTGCCGGGCGAGGTCCAGATTACTGATAATGAAGTCTTCCCAATCTGATGCGGCGAATCCCGGATCACTAACGGCCTAATATGTACGTGGTTCGTCGAGGTATTTCAGGAGAACATATTTTTTTTTTATGTGGCGAGGAACTGGCTCCCGCAGGGGCGGGGAAGCGATTGCTCTGCCAGGCTGCTATCGGGAACAAAGCACCGACCGGTTGCCGCCAACGTCCGGCGAACATGCCCCTCGACACCGGCAAGCTCGGCCTTTTAAGATTGCGCGCGTATGTTCCTGTCACGAGATCCTCCTGTCGCAATACACTCTCGCACTTGTATCCATTCGTTTCTCGCTCCCAGCTACATTCACACTTTACGTGCGGTTACGTACAGGTGGCACAGAAAAAAATTATTCGCAGCTCTTATAACATTTAGCCTTGGCTTTATTGTGTATAATCCAACTGAAGACATGCCCATTAACTTATTATACAGCAACTGGCTGGTTTTACAGAAAAGTGGCTTTTAACTCTACCTGACTGAACACCACGAAGAATACATTGGAAAGTAGTACACACATAACCCAAATTTCCCAAAAAGTACGATTTATATTGCACATAAAAAATAATTCATATGTTTCGTAACACAGTAAAAAATTTCGCTAGAATTGATATATTTAGATGTTTCAAAAATTGATTGACAATAGTCTATTGTTAATCTAAATTTAAGCGTATTTCCATCGCGGATGCTTCAGTAAGCACATTTTGCAAGAAAACATTTGCAATTCATAATAATTACTAGCGTTTTATTAACAAAAATATTGTCATTAAAGTTACAAAATATTTTTAATAACAGTTTACGAATGCATTTATTTAAATTATATAATGACAACTTTCGTGGCTGAAATAGATGTGAATAAAATCAGTTATTAAAGATATTTGAAAACATTCTTATCAGTTTTATTACATACAATGTGATATAAAATTATGATGGTATTGATTAAAGATCTTTTTTTGAAAAGTATGCTTTCCGAAGCACCGAGAATGAAAATACACTTAATTTCGAATTAAAAATTAACTCTTATAGTAAAATTTTTTTTTAACATTTACATAAGTAAATTTTAGTCAAATATTTTACATTGTTACAAAGTACATTATTACACATACATTATTCTTTCAAGATCATTGGGTACCGATTCTCGCGCTGTAGAATACTGGTTAAAAAATAACTTGTCTCTGCGATATGCGCAATGTTGTGTAAACTTGCTTTAAATGTGACATTAAAAAATGTATTTCTTTTTAAGTACAATGTTAAACGCCGATTGCAGTTTAATGCATAAGAAATTAGGAAGGCACGTTTTAATAAAATACACGTGCGTTCGTCTGGAGTAAGGACAAAAATCCACACCGAAGGAAAAAATCCGCTCAAAAATTTTACAGGTGTATTAAAACTTCCGGCCAACTGCAAAAAGCAAAGACGAACAAATCTTGTCACTAAACCTACTACCGAAGACGATCGCAAATTTGTCCAGTGCAGAAACGAGACACACGTGAAGAAATCGTTGGTTGACAAGATACATTTTAAACATCATTAACTGTGTGCTACGTCTGCTATTTGTTTTTACTTTTACTATTTGTACATCAAATTACATTTTTATTTAAGTTTATTTGATACGCAATAAGGAGTACAGATCCAGCAATAAAGTCAACCGAAACGTGATCTGACTCGAGATTCCAGATGACTATGAAGGAGTGCATACAATCTAATCAAATGGCGCGAATTCCCAACTGCAGTGAAATTTAGTAATTTATGACGAATAACATCCTTACGTTACCATCTTGAGTTTCTTAAATGTACAGGCTGTAAGAATTCTTGAGTTATATTGTTGGCACAAAGACCACCATGTTTACAATCGCAACTGTGCTGTAGTTTGTCTGACATTTTCTAAGTGTCCTGTAACGGTAACAAACTCGCATCAGATGTCAGCACTAATGAGCAGCGAAGGGAAGAATAAATGACACGACAGAGAAGCGCGTGCAAACAAAAAGACTACATCGGCTCAGGTGTTTGTAGAACTGTGAAGTTCACACTTCTTGTAATTAAACAAACCATTTTTTTTTTTAGTTTTCAAGTGTCCGATAATGTCACCAAGTCCTCGAAGCTCTCTCTTTTTATACAGAACTACTCATTATTCAGTTACTCAAACACTGAACATTCATGATTCTCGCGCAGATAGAGAAGATATGGAAGGAAAATTCACACACGCCTAAATTATCTTACTGGAAACAAAATAAATAAATAAAAGATAATTACAGGATAAATTTAAAGGACACTTATCAGAATAAATCACGAGCCTTAAAAAAAAAAGTAAATAGTTAGGGGTACGGGATATCATGAATAGAATGCAGGTAAGCTACGTATTTTTCAAGCTTTTTAATATCATTATATATACAGCCGATAAACATAAAAATTCCTTATAATTGAAGCGGAGTACCATATACATGTCTAATCCAACGATATTTAAAAAACTGTACTCTCTCAGAAGTTGGTATTTATGACGCACTGGCCACTGCAGTTCACTGATCTGTACACATTTCCNCAAAAACTGTACTCTCTCAGAAGTTGGTATTTATGACGCACTGGCCACTGCAGTTCACTGATCTGTACACATTTCCGCGCAGTGTAGTTCTCGTCCAGCACCACGTGTCTTGAAATGTATTCGGAGTTCCTTGCTGGGTTTCGTGGATAAATAACCTCTTTTTTTTTTTTTTTTTCAAAGAGTAGGAAAGGTCGACAAATAATAAAGATGTGACAGCCAGGCAGTTTTAATTCTGCGTGGCCTATACAGGAATATTAATACGATGGTGGGGCGGGCGCTATATTAAAAGTGGTATCCCCAGCGTCTTTATGAGCGTTAACTGCAGTCATTCATTGTAACGTTGAAAATTCATAAGTCCATATTTACCATTCTGAATGGCCTGGTTTCTGTGCATTTTAGCTGTCGCAGCATTGTGAAACATAATAAAAGAAGAAAATGTAATTACAGGTCTCATAAAGCTCAGCGTTCCAAAATTAAAGCTAAAAAACATAAAATAAATGTACCAAATGAAAATAAAAGGTATAATCAGCCACAACGCAATTTCAAGCTCGCCTGGAAGTATATTTCACAGGGCTGCGCCATCCGAGATACAAGCGAAGTCACCTCCATAATTTCACACAGAAGTACGTCTAGATAAAAAAAACTATCGAATTTTCGTATGTATCGTTCAGCGCTGTACACATATTAGTATGAATCATGCGTTCTCTTAGAATTTTTTAATTTTAAAAATGGTTTCAATTTTTTTTTATGGTTTAGGATCTTGCCCATATAAAATATTTGCTATATTTTGTACGAACCTCGATTAGTTGATCGCAATACTTACACACAAAATTCTTTTGAAGTACTCTAAAACAAGACTTTTCTGATTCGGGAAGTACATACTTAAAATATCCGACCCTTTATTACACAAAAAATATAATCGAGAACAGTTTTTGCTGCTCGACTACATCTCCAACAGTCATGCACTGAGCACCACGAAGGTTCATTTGAGAAATGTTATTAAGTGAGTGTGTAGGTCCTATGGGCATTGTATTTATTCACAAACACACGCACGGAAGTGGAAATAGGGTAATGACTAAATAAAGGTACTGTACGTCAAAGTTGGTTCTGTACGCAACTGTGCGTAGTTAAAATACACAACACCAATGACATGCAATCACGCAGTCAGTTGCGTGAGATGGGTACGTTACGACACGGGCCTCCACCGCAGCGTCGCAAAACCTGTGTCTGATGAAGATTTGGAACGCATCGCCGAGGCATCATGTTCCAGCACACATGGAGTCGTCNCCGCAGCGTCGCAAAACCTGTGTCTGATGAAGATTTGGAACGCATCGCCGAGGCATCATGTTCCAGCACACATGGAGTCGTCTCACAAAGCACCCAGCTGTGTGTGGAGTTCCAAACAAACAATCGCTGCACGCTTGTCTTCATCGGGTTGAAGCTGTGGCAGCAGCCGGTCCGCTACAGTCTGAGTACGACGTCGCCCGCTGGGTTTCTGCACATCTGGCGTGATGAGCTCGAATTTGGTCACATCGATCTGAGGACTGACGAGGATGCTCTAACGCGCGGTGACATTCTCAACAGCGGCAACGCTAACACTAACATGTGGGATAAAGAATAAACCCTTTCCCAACAACGCGTATTTTCTTCCAACACCTGGGACGGTAATGCCGGTAACGACTTTACCGGATCGCCATATTTATACTCAATTTGAATGTTTATATGTCTACTTATCAGGAGATTCCGAAACACGCACTGCATTGTCTGTTGGAAAATGTGCGTGTGTCCTTTGGTCCATTGAATGTGCGAAGACTTATCTAGCACTGTATTAATATTAGCGTCAAACAGTAGGTTAATTATGTGTGGGAGATCAGTGAACAAAATGATAGGGCCAAATCGCGAAACCTCCACAAGTTTTTTTCACACCGAGTTTAAGATAATAACTAATGAAATGTGACTTCTTATTCCATAAAATTTAACTCCGGGCTAAATTACCGCGAAAATTACTTTGCTTTCTCATTTGGAGGACGTGGCGGATGTTGTCATTGCTCGAGGGCTTTCATGGGGGACTCCCTTTCCCAGGCCTTTGTTTATCGTTGCCACTCCTTCATTTGGTCTTATTCTATGTGACCCATCAGGGAGGGCCAGTTCCCGCCATCATGGATTTATGGAATTTTTGCCTATAGCCCACATTACATACGTAATATTGTTTTTTGAAATTGTCAGGTCACATGTCAATGCTTTATATAATTTATGAACGCCGTATCAGTTCATTACTATTGCCAGTGTAATTTCGGTAATCGCCCACCAAACAAATCACGTATATTTTCTCAGCGGCTCACTTATACTTTATCTTCTCAGCAGGTACTATACTTAAAATTGATAAAACCAGTAAAGCAATAACAACATGAAGTAGAGAGCTTTGGACGTCTCTTACCATCGGGGTTTTGAGAGCCGATGAGGGTAAAGTGAGGTGAGCATGGAGCAGCACCGGAACACAAGGGCGGGGAAACGGGAGATCACTGAGAAAACCTGCCGACAAGCGACATCGTCAGGGACGATTACCACGTGCGAAAATTCGGAAGTGACCCCGCCGGGAATCAACCAGGTTTGCCTTTATGGGAAGCAAGTGCTCTAGCCACCACGCCATCACGGCTCTAACAACTCGAGACGCTCGAAAAGCTACTATGTATTCTTAGCCGTGCGATACATTTCGTTTCACATGATGAATGCTACTCCCGCCTTAAGGTGCACCTCTACGTACGCATCATCATAATGTTACAATTTCTCTCTCAAAAGTTAGTGGGCTAAACTAAATTCGTTAAGAGATGGAGGTCCCAATTAAATAACATAGTTAATTATAATAACCTAATTTTATTTACAGCAACTGCAAACAAAATTCTCTAGACTCAATATCTCATAATAAATTGATATCACTTACCGTTTACAATTAATGACTTCAATCAATACAATTTACAATTACCTCAAAGTAATTAACACAATTAAATATTTTTAAAAAAGTCCAAATGGACAGTGTTAAATTATTTTACCAATTAAATGTCCATATTTGACGGTTCCAATGTTTACAATAAAGTCCGTTTCACATGTTATTCAGTCCCACCTCAGTTTAGACCAGTCCGCAATGTTCTAGAGTTCTCCGAGTGCCCTCACGTACAGTAGCCTTCACTCATCAGGATTCACGCTCTCTCGTCCACTCACAGCACAAGCACCTCGTCCGCTGTCGCCCAGAATATACTTGTGCATCCTCTACACTTGTCGGCTTCTCCAAACGAAGGCGTAGATGGGTGGGCGGGGCTGTGACGCCTGCCAGGACTCGCCACTGTCAATCACTC
>NQII01000626.1:376929-481447 GCA_002778355.1 Clitarchus hookeri | reverse complement strand
TAACGGGAGCTCGCGGCCGGCGCGAGCTACAGCGGGTAACAATATTGATCATTCTTACTAACGACGCGAAACAACGTATTCAACGTGGAGTGAGCGCATACACTCTAGGAAATTATTCAAAAATGTACCACGTCAAGAAAATGAGAATGGTTAACCTCCCCCCCCCCCCATAAAACTCCTTCATTCATCAATGGTAGCGTTTCCACATTTGCTAAACATTCCTACATTTGCAGCCTCGTTATCTCCATACAATGTATAAGCTAATAACTTCCAATATAGTTACGGAAATTTACCGCAGAAATAAATTTTTATTTATTTATTTATGTTATTTATAATGGTGAAGTTATGGCATGTAGCTTTATCTTACACTTAACAATTGATCTTACAATCACGTAGAACTAACTTTAGAATAACAAATTAATGAATTAATTAAAATACTACAGTAAAAAAACATTTACAGTATTAACAATTCGTATAAAAATATCAGTAGTCCATAATCGTATAAAGTATAAGCTAGAAATACGATATACATTCTACCTAATAAAAAATTGCATAATATTAAAAATGAGTGAAACTAGCATTAATGACAAGCGAAAATACAGCATCAACAACTACTACGAAATTAATAACTAATATAAAACTCATAAGTTGAATACACTGTTATGAAATACAAAAATGGGCCACTATAAAAACAATAAAACAAAGGAAATACAACTAATTATAATTTCCGGATTCATGAACTCGAAAGCCTAAAAGGTTTATATATGGCACGTTTGGAATCCGGGAGTGTGGACGTGATACGCACGTTGACAGGTAAGCAGTCCCATGTCCTTGCAAAAGATACAGTGAATGAATTTGAGAAGGAGCGTGATTTGTGGGTGGGAATGGTCAGCTAATGAGATACTGTAAAGCGACTGCCGAACAATGATACGCTCTCATACCGCGCGGCCCGGCCACAAGGGACCGAGGTCAGTGTTCTCCGGCAGCGGTCTGACCCCAGCAGACGAGGTCGTTGTCATGCAAGGGCTGCCACGAGATCCCACTCCAGCCTCCCCCAGTCTACGAGATGGAATACCTCGCCCCTCGCGCCCTTACCCTAGAGGTCAAGCCAGCCCCTCCGGAAAACAATATCACGGCTCCCCACGGCCCGCGCTTCAAGGACACGCGTCACGTGAAACACTGGAGGGGAGAGGCGGCTGGCTGGTCAGTACGTCTTCTGGTAATAGCCACTCTCCCCCGAGCTGAGCAACAGTCACGGCTGTCTCGGATTTGCTGTTGTGCGCGGACAAATGCCAAACTCTCGCCCGACGAGGCAATCCAGATCTGTGCTTCTCCGGACATTTCTCCCGACAACGATGTTCTTCCAGACGAGCCACGATCACTCTAGAAGGCCGAGTCTGCCTTAGAAACCCTTAAACATACGCACCGGTTACGACGATGCTTGTTACACGCATTCCTTCCTCCGGCCAGGCTTTCAGTTTAAACCGGCCTTTAGCTTTACGACGATATTCCCTGTAATCACCTTTTTTATTTCGTAACCACAAATTCCGGTATTTCGCTCATAAAACAGCTCCTTCATTTTTTATGATTTGATTCTCTTTTTTTTTCTAGCGGAAAACGAATCAGACTTTCACATTCAGTGTTTCTGTATTCGAGTTCTGAGTACGCACTCAAGAGAAAATGACTTCTTGAAAACTTCAGCAAATTTACAGCTGTGCTGAGGCCTGTGTTGTTAAAATACTCTGTATTCCAGTTTTTTCGTTACCACACAGAGTATAAGATCTATAATAGTGATAAAATTACTGTTTACGTTATTTATAATAAATAATTATATTCTGAATTTAATGGGGTTGTGTCCAGTGCAATACTTAACTACTCCACAGAACCAAGGGAATAATAGAAAATTAAACTTTCTCGGCGAATATAACCCACACAAAGAGACAGACAAACAAATAAAAATTGAACAAAATCATTTACACTAAAAAAAGTATTGTAACAATTTCATAAAGTCAGTGGGCTAAACCAGGTTAGTTAAGGGATGGAGGTCTTAATTAAATAAAATAGTTACTGCCGACCCTCGGGCCGCTGCGACAATAATAGCGTCGTAGGTCATCGCCCAGAAATGTATCTAAATGTCGCGCGCGTTTCGCCGAGGGTCCTAGTTTCCAGAACATTCTAGCTCATCCTTCCAAGTTTTCGGCTTCTCCGGCAGGGGGAGGAGGTGGGGCTGTGGCGCCAGCCAGGTCAGCTGCCAATAATTCCCGGCCACCCGGCGATGGGACCCCGAGCGGGTCTATCTCTATGGTAGGGGCACGTGTGGTTGAGGAGGGGTCACCCCCCCACAGAGACGAGTCCGCGCATAGTGCCCGCACCCCGCGAGGTAGTAGGCGCATAACAATATATTTTTTGGTGACCACAAAGTGTTTGCTTGGTATTCACGGAGTGAAATTAGTTTGTTGTGAACAAAATTGTATATAAGTCACCACTAAACTTCTGTGGCCATTAAATATTTATTTTGTGATGTCAACAAAAATGTTGTATTCACTACAATACCTTGGTATTAAAAATAATACTTTGTGGCAACCACAAAATAATTTGTTGGTATTGACTCTACCAAACTTATTTGTGGTGACAACAAAATTTTTAGGTTGTCACAANAACCACAAAATAATTTGTTGGTATTGACTCTACCAAACTTATTTGTGGTGACAACAAAATTTTTAGGTTGTCACAAATAAACTTTTGTGGCCACAAATAATTTATTTTGTCGTTGCTATAGAATTTTTTTGTGTTCAACACAAAAAAGTTAAGTAGGCAGAATACCAACAAAATATTTTTTTCCGTTCCACAAAACAGCCATGTTTGTTTTCGTTCCTTGCCGGACATTCCTGCATCTATACTCCTAACGGTGTCACCTTTGAAACGTACATGTCGTACACTTTCAACTGTACCTACATAGTACACTTCCTGTATTGGGTCATTTTCGGAAGATAAACAATAGTTGCCATGACTTCTGAATTATCCCTCGTGTATATATAAGACCATTGTCAAAAATCATTTTAAAAAATAACACAAAAAAAACTGAAATATGAAAGAAAAATTTACACTGGAAATTACATTTAAACTACGGCACACATTGGCTAAAAACTAAGACCCAAGAAAATGAGAAGCCAGAAATAATGCTCCAATCGGGCAAGGAAAAAGACGAAAAACGGAAAGACGGGAAACANAACCACAAAATAATTTGTTGGTATTGACTCTACCAAACTTATTTGTGGTGACAACAAAATTTTTAGGTTGTCACAAGTAAACTTTTGTGGCCACAAATAATTTATTTTGTCGTTGCTATAGAATTTTTTTGTGTTGAACACAAAAAAGTTAAGTAGGCAGAATACCAACAAAATATTTTTTTCCGTTCCACAAAACAGCCATGTTTGTTTTCGTTCCTTGCCGGACATTCCTGCATCTATACCCCTAACGGTGTCACCTTTGAAACGTACATGTCGTACACTTTCAACTGTACCTACATAGTACACTTCCTGTATTGGGTCATTTTCGGAAGATAAACAATAGTTGCCATGACTTCTGAATTATCCCTGGTGTATATATAAGACCATTGTCAAAAATCATTTTAAAAAATAACACAAAAAAAACTGAAATATGAAAGAAAAATTTACACTGGGAATCACATTTAAACTACGGCACACATTGGCTAAAAACTAAGATCCAAGAAAATGAGAAGCCAGAAATAATGCTCCAATCGGGCAAGGAAAAAGACGAAAAACGGAAAGACGGGAAACANCCCAAGAAAATGAGAAGCCAGAAATAATGCTCCAATCGGGCAAGGAAAAAGACGAAAAACGGAAAGACGGGAAACAATAAAAATACAAATCAGACACAATAGCAACAAAATAATGTGAGGCAGCTCAAAACACAATTTAGTAAAGATGTTCAGATCTTCAGACGATAACAGACTGGATACAATGAAAACCGTATTAATAGTTCTTTGTACTACAGCTATGTGTGCATCAATGAGAAGCTAACTACTTTCTAATTTGTACACTTGAAAAGGTTCTGATTGAACCTAAGGCTATTTGTTCTAGACGGGGCTTGGCCAAAGCTGGAATAAGGCATTATGCGTGACAAATCTTTGGGCTTTCGAAATTCGGTTTCCTGGGACAAAAGTATGTTGTACAGTTCGCAAGGATAGTGCGTGTTATCTTCCTCCTCCCCCTCCCACACGAACCAACATTCCACAACCAGCCGAAAGATTGCAGAAATGGAGCCCTATATTAAAATTTAAGTATACTCAAGTCATTCTCCCGGGCTGTTGCAGCTACTGATTTGAGGTACTAGTTTTATCCACTTAAGTTAATATTGCCAAAACTAGATGTGCAAAATGATCACAAGTTTGATGCGTCGCGGTTAGCAAAGTAACAAATTTGTTATAACCTAAGAAATTCAATATAATTAGTAAATTTAAACCCAAACACCAAAAGGGATTAACAAAGAAACCACACACAATTCATAGAAAGACACTTTTATCGGGAACTTCAGAATATATTATTTTCTTATATAATATAAACCTTTCAAACGAAGTTCTTATATTACACTCGCAACTGCAAATTTGAACTTACTGTTCAGACACAGAGATCCTAAGAATACAGAGAAAAAGCAGCCGCTTATTCCGCGAACTTCACCTGCAAACTTCATCAAAACAGCGTCACTGGCCAGAAACATGTTGGAACGCCGTTCGCTCATCAGCGCCTAGTGACTTACTTGCCGGCCGGCAGCCCCACCTACATTAATGTTCTTTGCAACATGCAGTAGCCTATCAGGCACAAGGCACGTCTCAGAGCTTCGTGCAGCTAATCAGAGAATGGGCACGCCCACTTCAAAAGGGCCGCTACGTNAGGCACAAGGCACGTCTCAGAGCTTCGTGCAGCTAATCAGAGAATGGGCACGCCCACTTCAAAAGGGCCGCTACGTCATTTTTTCTTTGCCTACCTGTCTTCTTTGTGGTTCAGATAAGGGTTTAGGGCATTGTCGAAGTATGAATAACTGAAACTGAGAATTCCATTACAGTATAATCATAGTACACTCTCAATTATAAGACTAAGAAAAATCACTNTGAATAACTGAAACTGAGAATTCCATTACAGTATAATCATAGTACACTCTCAATTATAAGACTAAGAAAAATCACTACATAGTTTAAAAGGAAGTCCCTTGCACACTTCTGTCTGTATGACTGCGCTTATCTCAAAAACCACTGAACGGATTTGGATGCGGTTTTTACTGTTGTGATCTGCATTTATCGAGGAAAGTTTGCGTGTATTAAAATTTACCTATCACTTATAGGAGCTGAGCACTAACGGTATTAGTGAATCTAGCAGGGAAAAAGTTTGCTGCCAGTGCGCTCTCATGGAATACGCTGCCTAATACTTTAGTGATATAACAAAATATCTACGAAAGAATANGTTTGCTGCCAGTGCGCTCTCATGGAATACGCTGCCTAATACTTTAGTGATATAACAAAATATCTACGAAAGAATAGGGTAAAATTAACTGATCTACAAAAAAGTCAGCGGTAGCATATATCTATAAGTAGTAATACGCGTATTTACAATTTNGGGTAAAATTAACTGATCTACAAAAAAGTCAGCGGTAGCATATATCTATAAGTAGTAATACGCGTATTTACAATTTAAATTACGCAGTAAAAACAAACATAAAATTCACTGTATTTTCTAACCATAAAGAACCTACTATTTATCAAAATAAAATAATTTGCAATTAAAACTAATTAATGGAGATAAGAAATGTCNTAACCATAAAGAACCTACTATTTATCAAAATAAAATAATTTGCAATTAAAACTAATTAATGGAGATAAGAAATGTCCTTTAAAGCATACAATTATAGACAATACTTTATTAAAGTTATAAAAAGTTATGTGAAAAAGTAAATTCTAAAATCGAGACACGCGCGCACGGGTGGACCTAGGTATCTATATGAAAAAACCCAAGATGCCATGACTTACGTTAGAAACTATGGCAAGTCGGACTTATTTATAACGTTCACGTGTAATCCTAACTGGCCTTCAATAAAGAATATATCCATCCCAATGCAACACCTCAAGATAGATACGACATAGTAAATAGTGTGTTACACTTGAAGATTAAAAAAATATTGTTCTTAATAAACAAAGCTCAAATATTTGGATCACATCGATGCCAAATGTATAATGTCGAATGGTAGAAACGTGGTCTACCGCACGTTCACCTTCTGTTATGGCTGAAAAACAAAATTAGACCAGATCAAAGAGATACTGTTATTTCAGCGGAGATACCGAGCAAGGAGGAAGATCCGATACTTCATGATATCGTGCAAAGGCACATGATACATGGGCCCTGTGGTGCTTTAAATAATAATTCACCGTGCATGCGTGAAGGTTCTTGCTTTAAGAAACTACCAAAATCTTTTCAAAGCTGCACATCTACCGGTAACTATGGGCATCCCAAATACAGAAGATTCTCTCCAGATGACGGCGGACATACCACAGTTGTCAGAAACAAGGAAATATATCATAGATGGGTAGTACCTTATAATCCAGTACTCCTTACNTAACCATAAAGAACCTACTATTTATCAAAATAAAATAATTTGCAATTAAAACTAATTAATGGAGATAAGAAATGTCATTTAAAGCATACAATTATAGACAATACTTTATTAAAGTTATGAAAAGTTATGTGAAAAAGTAAATTCTAAAATCGAGACACGCGCGCACGGGTGGACCTAGGTATCTATATGAAAAAACCCAAGATGCCATGACTTACGTTAGAAACTATGGCAAGTCGGACTTATTTATAACGTTCACGTGTAATCCTAACTGGCCTTCAATAAAGAATATATCCATCCCAATGCAACACCTCAAGATAGATACGACATAGTAAATAGTGTGTTACACTTGAAGATTAAAAAAATATTGTTCTTAATAAACAAAGCTCAAATATTTGGATCACATCGATGCCAAATGTATAATGTCGAATGGTAGAAACGTGGTCTACCGCACGTTCACCTTCTGTTATGGCTGAAAAACAAAATTAGACCAGATCAAAGAGATACTGTTATTTCAGCGGAGATACCGAGCAAGGAGGAAGATCCGATACTTCATGATATCGTGCAAAGGCACATGATACATGGGCCCTGTAGTGCTTTAAATAATAATTCACCGTGCATGCGTGAAGGTTCTTGCTTTAAGAAACTACCAAAATCTTTTCAAAGCTGCACATCTACCGGTAACTATGGGCATCCCAAATACAGAAGATTCTCTCCAGATGACGTCGGACATACCACAGTTGTCAGAAACAAGGAAATATATCATAGATGGGTAGTACCTTATAATCCAGTACTCCTTACNGCGGACATACCACAGTTGTCAGAAACAAGGAAATATATCATAGATGGGTAGTACCTTATAATCCAGTACTCCTTACGGTTTTTCATGCGCACATAAACTTCAAATTATGGATCTCAATAAAGAGTATTAAATATGTTTGCCTTTTACCTGAAATTCCACAAATGAGATACAAGAATACCAATCCGGCGGATATATTTGCAGTTCTGAAGCCGTGTGGCGAATTTTAACGTTCAGTATAGATAAAAGAGCCCCTACAATTACACATTTAGCGGTCCATTTAGAAAATGGACAACGAGTTTACTTCAACGAAAACAATCTCAATGGTATTGTAAGTAACCTCCGTGACACTACATTTTTTAAATTGTGCTTAGAAGAAAACTTTGCAAAAACGCTCACTTATGACAAAGTACCCGCCTTTTATACCTGGCATAAAAATGATAGGAAATTTCAACGAAGGAAAAATAATGTGGCGGTCAAGGGCTAGAACGGCGTTAAAAAAAACAGATGCACTTGGTAGGGAATACGTTATCCATCCCAATAATAGTGAGTGTTTTCCCTTAAGAATGTTATTGCACGTGGTTAAAGGTCCCACTTCTTTTCACCATCTAAGAACTGTGGAAACGATCATTTACGACACCTTCCAAGCTGCGTGCAAAGCTTTGGGTTTACTAGAAGACGACACTCACTGGGAAAGCATANGATCATTTACGACACCTTCCAAGCTGCGTGCAAAGCTTTGGGTTTACTAGAAGACGACACTCACTGGGAAAGCATACTGTCGGAAGCTGCACTATGCAGTTCGGCAGGACCGCTCAGATATTAATTTCCATCCTGATAGCTTCCTGAAAAATCACTGACCTGTTAAGTCTTTGGAATAATTATCGGGAATGTATGTCTGAAGATATATTACATCGACTACGGAGGGCGTCAGGACTAGAAGATTTAAATTATAACCATAACATATTCGGCGAAGCGTTAATTGAAGTAAACAAAATAGTAGAATCTCTAGCGGAAAAATCCATCACAGATTTTGGTCTTCCTTTGCCAGTTAATGCTAATTCAGACCTTAACCATGCTGAATTATTGAAGGAGACATTGTTTGATAAATCTCAGCTTTTACAAACCCTCAGACAGAAAGAACCAAGTATGAACCCCGATCAGAGAGCGGTTTATAATGTCATGCTCTTATCCATAACAAACAAAGAAGGCAAGATGTTTTTCCTCGATGCTCCGAGTGGCACAGGGAGACAGGCGTGACGTGTATGTATGTATGTATGTTATATATGATAGTTGTTTACTTATTTACTATCATATAATATTGGGATTGTCTTTTTCCAATTTATTTATTAGTTTATCGCTGTAAAAATTTAATTGTACTCGGGCGAAGCCGGGCAGGGTAGCTAGTCACATATAAACATAATACGATTTCGGAAAGTAGAGCCCAACCGTTCGTTTCTACATCGGACATGTGGCTGCAAAACGGACTAAACATATAAATAATGAAATGGTTTTTAAGACTTGTCATTTGATGCGTTATTTTTCACGCAAAACCCATTACGATTCCAGTAATTCTTAGGCTTCTAAATTTGTCGATTAATCAGAACCTTTTTCTGTTAATCGACAAATATTACAAGCATAGAAGAATTTGTGACACTTGTAATGGCGAAGGTCCCTATTTCTATAATCGCTATTTTATAAGGTTATGGTATTTTGTGTAATAGTAGTTAATATGACTCAATTCCCAGTGATGGTGTAATAGACTATAGGAAAAAAATTAATTTGTGCCCGCGGGTATTGTTGCTGAATATGTAGGCGGGGCTTGGAGAATTCGTCTTTCTGAATGGTCCGGCGATGACACACTTCGGGAACCCTCGGGTTAGTACCGAGCGGCTATCGGGTTGTGCGAGGTCGTGCGGCAGGACAGACAGGAAAAGGCGCGGATTGGAGAGGAGGCACAGGCTTTGGAAAGGCCTGTACTCATCATTTTTATTGCTTGAGGTTGGGAGTGCCGAACACTCACCACGACTCAGAATAATTATATCAGTTTATGAGCCTGTGTGGAGAATATACCATAAAAATTAAACACGCAGACAAATTGGCAGAGACGTGTTCGGTGTACTTACTTGCGCGTACACGAATAACAGCAGTGATGACTTTGACATAATTTAGGGTTTATGTTGAAAGGTCTTCATAAGTCTCCCTGAAGATAGCCGGCATCTAAAAGTTTCTGAGGGATTTTAATGGATGCCGCAAGATAAGAAAATGAGTAGTGGATAATAATTTCGGGAATCATAATGGGTTTCACATAAAAAATTACGAATATAATGACAAATTTAAAAAAAAACATTTAATGGATTAACACTTTAATCTGTTCAATCCGTCTCAGTTTTGAGTTTTTTAAGTACAGTGAACTGTTATTTACAGTAAATGTTTGAAAAATAACTATTTTTTAAAAACTAATATTGAACGTGATATACGATATTGAACGAGATATACGATAAAACATATATACCTTATATCGTTCAGACACATTAAAATGAAGTTCATCGTAAGCAGGCTTGGGTAGAATGTTATTCTTTTTCCGAACATACATTTACTGTATTAATTTAGTAGGAAACGCATGTATACATGATAACTGTATCAGAATTACAGTACTGGCGTGTAAAAAATTATAGCGTGAAAGATAATCTAGTAATAAAAATTTCCTTTGCTTTTGGATAATGTAATTTTTCCAAACTTAAAATTGTAACACAGGTTTGACCATATTGAATATGCTACGTCGAAGACCACTTAAAATCACTGTATTGGAAATCTTATTTAAAAAAACACAGTAGAGGTTTATTTGTAATTTGTTGATGTAACGTTCAGTTGAAACTGTCTTGTGGAACCTGAAACTTCAAGAGTACGTAAATAATAATAAATATAAAAAAACTTACATCGCTGCCTACATCGTAGACAATGAACATATTCAGGTTGCTGTCAATTGTTTAATCCCCAAGATATGTAAAATGTGCATTAAAGAAGTAGATGTAAAAATGTAACGTGTCTGAATGTTACAAAATCAGACAAATAACACGAGAGCACCAGCTGTTGAGCGTTTATTGCAGCAACCAGCACACGCGCGCGTTTGTGTGTGACATACATATATACCAACAAACACGAACACACGCATATATATATACACTTAAGCTTATATTACTTAAAGAAAATTTTCGGAATAAAATTTTTTTCCTCTAAATAAAGTCACAGAAAATACGCTTGTATAAATAAATAATTATATTTAAAGGTATATTGAGATACATGTAACAAATTGCGATATTTGCGCTGAGAAGTACCTGATAACAACTCATGCACGTAGAGGGTTAAACGTAAGTCTCTGTCCGCTTAGTGACATATTCTTCGATGGAGCTTGTAACAAACAACTCATTCATTCAATGTTTACTGAACACTTTGGAAATAAAACTCTGAAGAAATAGTATGGTTGTCTTATACTCACCGCAGACTGAAGTACTTAATGGCAGCAAATTAAGATATTTAGGTGTAGGTATATCTGGAGGTATACAACCTTATATAATATTTCAGTTAGTGGCCACTAAAATCTCTTTCTTCTAATGTTATGCACATAAGAGAAAGAACTGACATAATATTAACCTAGTTACACTTCTTGAAATGTCACAGTACCAGGGCGACGCTTGCATTAGCCATACAGAATGGTGATGCCGTCGTATGGAGCCACTTTATTTACTACATATGTATATTTTTAATATGCTCACAGATGACAAGTGACACCATTAATAAATTCTATAGAACTTTTATGAATGTTGTTGGTTGCCGTTATCCTGAGCAGCAGTGTCTTTTACACTCGTGTCACTACGTAACGATGCCATGTTAAACACTATGCTAGACGGAGCCACATTAAAGTCTGACGCTTAAAGATTTTTTAATGCTTTGGAAGTAAACTGATTATAATTTCAATGTGTGGAACAAATATTTGTGTATATACAANGGGGGGCTAAATGTAACGTATCAGTTGTACGTGAAATCTGGTGGTACTTCAATACGCATTTCCTACTCCATTTCTTGCGGATGTTTGTTTCTACTGTTGTATACACTCTGAATATTCAGCCTAAAACGTTTACGTTAATATCTTCCTGGTCATCCTTACATATTAAAAATAATATAGCTGGCCTGGATTTAAATTGGGTCATTATCTTAGGACCGTTCAGATAAACTTTCTGTAGGTTAGTTTCTCAAATTTCTCATGGATGGGAAAACAAATATCCATTTGCTGACTGAAAGCATAATTCCAAGAAATCACGCTGAAACATAGCATACGTAATTTTTTTTTAAAGTATTTGTAAACCATTATTTTCTCAAAGCTAAATATATATATATTTATTTATATATATAATCATCTATCTTTAAGAACGTCTCTGTGAAGATGTGCTTCATTTTTATAAGCTGATTTCGGAACAGCTGACTTTGCCAAACGAAATATTTCCAAAAAAATTGTAGTTCATCTGGGAAAGTACCAGTGATGACCACCGTGTTAGTTTAAATGTTTTGATTAGCCCACTAATGGGAAACTATTCTTGTATTAACGATAACCAACGGGTACTGGCAACTTAACGTGGTTTATTCTAGTTATTGAGAAACAGAAAATGTCGCTAACCACCACTTAACGTTTTATCAGACCTTAATCGGAACAAAGCCAGACGTGTGAAACATACGGTGGAAGCATACCTGAGGGACAGGGACTTCTAAAACGCTCAGTTATCCCTGGGACAGCGATAGTTATAGTCTATTCGCGGTTTCTGCACACTTTTTGAATCCAACCTTTAAAAAATCACCCCATGTATGACGTGTTTCGTTATTTATTAAATATGCCATGTTTCGCAAGCCTTTTATACTTGTGTTAACATAATAGTACTTTGTTTTTGGTTCAAATGAAGTTTTACATATATTTAATCTATAAATTACAATATTTTCTTTATAATTAATATGAATAATAAGTGAGAAAAAAGGCTGTGTTGGTAATGCTTCGTAAGAAATAGTTCTTAAGCAAAATATAATTACACTGAGTGCGCACGAATGCGGTGAGCAGTCCGTTTGGTGTAAGTTTCTAGACTCGGTTAAGTTTTGTCTGCACGAAGCGGAGGAACATCCTGTAAGCATAACTTTAGCAGGGCTTCAGAAAAGTTGGAAATAACCGAGAGTGGACTATATCTCCGCCTGTGCATGGGGAGATCCAATAGTGCTTTGACGAGTCTCTGTTCTCGCGGTCCAGCGGGACTCCACTTCAGAAAACAAAGGCCTCGACGGCGTACGGTCCCGGGACGCCTTCGCCTGTTCCCCGGAACGCCGGCCGGCCGACTGTTCTTCGCGAGGGACGACGCCCATTATCCCCTGCCGGAGCGCTAAATGTGCCGGAGGGGTGGTGGCAGGGAGATGTAATAAATTAGCGGGTCACTATGACGGAGAGAGAACTTTGGCGCGGCAGCGGGTATTAGTTAACCGGAAGACACTGTCGGGCCGCGCCGGA
Source organism: Clitarchus hookeri (assembly GCA_002778355.1). Taxonomy (NCBI): domain Eukaryota; kingdom Metazoa; phylum Arthropoda; class Insecta; order Phasmatodea; family Phasmatidae; genus Clitarchus; species Clitarchus hookeri. Next base: position 468,479 of record NQII01000626.1, on the reverse strand, counting down.
GGAATGCCTGCTCGAGCGCGGGGCCTGGCCACTCGGAGGCCGGCGTTGTCGCTCAGCGGCGCGCAGCTCTCTTCCCACGGTCGCCTGATGATGGAATCACAACAGCGCCACAGATGCGACGCGAAGGGCGCGAAACAACAACAACAACTCGCGTTAGTGTAAACACCAGATTTTACCTCCTCGTGATAAGCATTTTTAATTATTATTTATACCTAATTGCCAATACGTACTAACCTCTTTTACGATGGTTATTAATGTTTTACATTATTTTCTTATTTTGCTATCGTTTCAAAAAATTCTTTCCCTGTCCGCTGGTACTTTGAGCGTGAAAATATGGCTGTAATTACATCTAGGCATAAAAATGCGTTGCTCTGCTTATTAATACAGCAAATAATAGTACACGTAAAATTTAAGTACCAAAAATATGGTAGATTAGACATATTTACAGACCTGTTGCGCTCGCAACGCGAATAAATTATAAATATATTTTATATTCTGAAATCTTGTCATGCGGGCGATTTTTGTCGCAACGACTTCACAGAATTCTCAAACCTAATTGACTGGAAAATTATTTTATTCACGTCGCGCCCGTCGCGTCCCAGCATGAAGCTGTTTTGCGCGTTCAAGCCCCAGAAGTGCGAGGGACCGATACGGGCGACACTAGCACGCGCGCCTGGCGTCTCATCGCCCCTACGTGAAGACGTTGAACTGGCTTGCATCGTTTCTGTCGTTGCGATGTGCTGCACAAATGAGATCTTTAACAGTGGGACTTCACTACACGCGATGGAAGCCCACAGTTTTAACAACAGACGTATAGTTGTACTTTTCTCCTCCTCCTCCTGAATGAAACTGCGCTAGCACGCTCTAAATTTGCGAGTTTTAAAACAATACATTATAAAAGCAAAACTACACGGCGTTACATAATTGGTCCTTACATTTTCTGGCAAAACTTTGTTATTCCCAGAACGTTTAATTACTGAGATACACGTATACGCACAAAACAACCATTTCATAGCAAATATTTTACTGCATAGTCCTCGTAAGGGACCTGTCTACCTGGAGTTGTTTTCCACTCATCAGGCTGAGAAGCGCGGGAGCGATAAGGGTTAAACTACCATGCGCATCAAGTGCGCCATCGCTGCTACGTGCATGCGTCTGAATTGGCGTGAAGTGTTCTCTTTGAGCGGTGACCCTATCAAGACTACAACAAAGTTCAATGCAGGGTTGTATACTAGTTTCGCAGGAATCCTCCCAGAATATTTTTAGCTAACGGTCTCAAAATATCGATTTTGGCTGTTACCAGGAGCTTCAAAACAGTGTTTGCAATAATCGTAGTGTGTTGAAAGTTGTACTCGACCGTACTATGAAGTGTTATTTATTTTCATGGGAAGACATATGGTTTTAAAAAACCTGTATTACACACACTTTGCAACCCAGTTCGCGAGCCGGGTAAACATTTCACACCGACGTTCATTTACGGTCATAGGTGCAAGGTGGTAACTGTCTCCTGATTCGTGCACCGAGAATGTACAGTAATAAGCAAGCACCATCTTACCTCGCAACACTTCACCACACGCCACTCATCACTACCAATTAACTTCATGCTTGGTGCTCGTTGACAATGGCTTGAGCCATCTGCAAACCAGAGTTGAGGCCAAAATCCACAAACAGGATGACCCACAGGGAAGATACCAACTGCAATAAGCCGACCATTGATCAACTTTCTGTGCAGCTTCTTAACGTATACTGACTAAGGACACCCGAGTTACGCTAAAAGGTTTCATGACCAGTTGTATTTCATAACACATTAGCTCAGATCCAGTTTAGACTATGTATGATTTACGTGTTTCGCGTCTTACGTGTCTGCCTGCGAATCACAGACGTGCAGTATCGAAGAAACCTAATTCTGTTTATCCAGTCAAGTAAGAAAATGTCTTCTCGCAAATACACGACGCCAGTAAGCAAAACAAAACTGCTGGTTTGCTCATGGGGTATTGAGATCTTGCATGTGCAGAAATCTTTTCGCGAAATTCGGGTGTCCCTTATAATGACGACAGAGAACCTAACTAAACTTATTTAAAACTTCCAAATATATTTATTCAGACACTGAACGAAGTCTTCGCATGTTTACACAAAACCGCCGTACCATGGGGATTTCGGGTAGTTATACATCGACCTGGTTTTTGCGAGTTTTGTTAACCTAGGAAAATTCATACATTCTTAAAAAGGTTCGTGGAAAACGGCGACTGACGCTGTAAATTGAAACCTACAATACAGGTTTTCTATAATAAAGGCAAATATTCTTAACTGTGATACTGCTCCAGACTATGAATAATTTATATTACTGCAGCCGGACACAAATCATACAACTAGTTGGGTGCGATAAAGAAACAAGTGGTGTGTCGGCTTGAGTACAACACGTAACAAGACTGTCTTATTTGAAATCGGATTTGAAATCGTAAAGTAATATGTTATGAAACCCCTGGCTGCCATAAAATAATTTGCGTAAGGAGAGACACATCTTTACAACTTAAGAATTTTGTCTCTAGGTGTAAATTATTTTTGAAAGTCTAAATTTATCCAGCCATGGCCTAAGATTGAAGTGGGACCCTCATAAAGATGGAGGTTAGAAAAAGTAAGTAAGATTGAGTTTTACGTCGCACTTCTTGACACGAAAGGTACAGACTAAGGACCTTCACGAACATAGTAGGCTTTGATTCAATTAGTGCCCTTTCAGCCCTGCCGGATGTTGAGCTCGAAGCATCGTTACATGAGCGTGACGCCTTAAGCCGATAATACACGATACCTGTTGCCATACTAGCCGTCGCACAAGCTTCACTAATGCCTGACACACGAGCCGGGATACCAGTTGCTATAAAGTCCATTCACGATTACTTCCAACTTTTCTGAAGCCTTGCTAAAGTTCTATTTCCAGGATATTCCTCTACCTCATGCAAACTAAGCTTAACCATGTCTAGAAAATTACACCAAAGGGAAAACCCACCGCATTCGTGTGCACTCACTTCAAAAATAGTTTTCATGAGAACTATTTCTTACTAAGCATTACCAACACACCCATTTTCGCCATGCTTTTATTCATATTAATTACAAATAAAATACTGTACTTTATAGATAAAATACAAGTAAAAGTTTTCATTAATAAGATACTTTTACGTTAACAAAAGTATAAAACGCTTGCGATAAATTATATATTTATAAAACCACCAAACACTTCACAAATGGGGTGATTTTTCACAGGTTTGATTGAAAAAGTGCGAAGAAAACGCGAATAGACTATATACGAACCGACGCTGTACATTCTGTATATTCTGTATATTCCTCTTACAAACCGGCGTGGCCTACTAGCGTGAGGCACACAAGGAGGGTGCGCAAATGAGCTCATGGCACATCGTACATTTAGAGCCCACTAGTATATTCTTGGTTACTTCCATAGAGTGGGTATGGGGTAGAGTGAGCATGGCAATTGCGCAGTAAACAATAGCCGTATCCCGACACTAAACTGCCTTCCTTCCTATAAAGCTGTCGAAACTACTCGACTTCCGCTAAGATGAGCTCACGCTTTAGTCATACAAGTGATTTATTAAGTAGGCACCAGTGGTGGTTTGTGCTATAGGGCCGAAGGGCTGCAAGCCCCCCCCCCCTTTTCTGAATTATTTTGAAATTACACAGTAAATAATTTGTAACGTCGCAGCTGCTCTCAATTTAAAATAAACTTTACTATGATTGCTTCCAGCTTTCTACTTTGCCAACTACCGTGGGCCGATCGACCGGACAACGCGTGTTTACGTAGCTTGCACAGTGCTCGTGCTAGGGCTGGGCTGCGGAGGAGGCAGCCCGTCCGTCCTAGCTAGCGCATGCGCACGCGGGTGGCGGGGAAGTGTAGTGTCCTAGGAGGAGGGGGGTATAGCACTCTTCGCGTGCACGTGGGCTGCAAGGCTACCAGTCCTTAGAGGCAGTCGCGGGACAAGCAACTGGTGCGCGCGTTTAAACTGCTTTGCTGTCGTCAAGCTGGCGATTACTTCAGGTGTAAAGTGAAGCATTAAGAGGCTTGCAGCTATGCTACTTTCACTATATTTGAATTTAATTTCACATGCACAGAATAAATGCGACGTGTTTACAAGCTATTTCTTTTTCTCAGTTATCACTAGGCGAAAAAAATTAAATTATAAACACATGTCGTAATAATTAATCAGCCTTCATCAACAAGGGAGCAGACAAATAAAAATAATTTAACTGTGACGTATATGATAAGCAGAAATAGCTGTGTGGATGTGAATCAAAAATGCTCTGTTTTGGTATTATGAAAATTATGTCAAAAATATTTTTTTACTTATTTAATTTATGTGCTTATTTGTAATGTTGCACATATCTGTGGTTTAAACATCACGAAATAAAATGGCAAGAATATTTTATCGGTACAGCATAAAATAGGGGATAAGAAAGGAAATTAACATTTTAAAATAACTTTTTATCAATAAAACTTTTTGTGGCAAAAAAAAAAATTTTATACGAGATTATTTCAAAAGAATGGTCCAAATTTAAAGCTGATTTATCCATGCGCCATCATTTTTGAATAATTTTAAGTACTTATGAAAATCTAAACGAAATGGAAATTTGAAGTTCACTGAATATTAAGTGATTGTCAAATGTGTGTTTAGGTGAATAACAATAAAAAAAATTCTATCCAATTATCTATGTTTATTATTAAAATGTCACTAAAATTATTACTTGAAACTTGACTTGAAATGTTGGCAAAGTTATTTTGTTAAGTTAAAGAATTTTATTACAACATTTATTCCTTTTTTATGCAATCCATTCATGTCTTTTATTTTTTACATGCACTTTAAGGAAATATCTATGATAATATTGCTATACTGTATGGCCATTAATGATACTACGGTTTGATTTCACAATTTTAATTGACTTACTGATTATGGGTATGTATTTAGTTTACAACAATGAAATTTTAAGATTTTCGTTAAAGTTCGTTAAAACTGTGTTCTCATAATATTATTATTTTTCATTTTCTTTTCAGTTTTATGAAATCCAAAAACATATTTTTCTTTTTTGTTTTGTTAAACAAACCGTTATGTTCGCATATTCCTAGAATATTTTAAAACTTATTTTTGAACTTAAAAAATAAAATATATGTAGTTCAATAAACTCACTCTCCCTCCTACTCTCATATATTCAGTACCACTGTGCAGCGCTACCTGTGCTGAGATCCACGAACCGCGGCTGGGAGGTACACTACTCCTGACTAATTGTATACCACAAAAACTATACAATCAAGTAACACAAAACGTTACTTTTTTTGTTGTAAAAACGCGAGATTGAGGCGAAGTTAAATGTAAACAAGCGGCACATCATTGTTGAAACACGCTAATATAACAGTTATTTGGAAATTTTTCAACATGCAAACAAGGCGAAAATCTTCCCTGAAGCCTGCAAAAACTTTACTTTCCCGTCACTCACTACCTATACTTTCGCCATGCGTAAGCAAAAAATGTAATTTAATCCGGGAGGAAACATACACTCAAAATGAGGTGAATTGAATTCCGTCTTTTGCACCTGTCCACAAAATTGGCTCAAGAACTACTAAAAGAACTGTCAAATACATGTGTTTCAACAATGATGTGCCTTAGGTTTACATTTGATTTTACAGCACACCAGAATTTAACGAAAGAACAATTACGTTTGTGTAACTTGACTGCATCGTAATCTGCGTGACAAATTGGTCAGTAGTAGTTTACTATAGTCCAGTAGTGGTTCCTTCCAACTTCTCTGAGCCCTGCTAAAGTTCTACTTTCAGTCTAATCCTCCGCCTCGTGCAAACAAAGCTTACTAAGTCTAGAAAATTACACCAAATAGAAAATGTACTGTATTTGTGAAAACCCAATCGAATATTTTGCACGAGAACTATTTCTTTCTAGTCACTGCCAACATACCTATTTATGCTCTGTTTTTATTCACATTAACTGTAAATGAAATATTATAATTAATAGATAAAATACAAGTTAAAGTACAATTTCACCAAAAATAAGAAAATTTTATGTTAACAGAAATATAAAACGCCTGTGATGCAGGGTATGTTAATGATGCAACTAAATGTGTAATATATGGGGTGATTTTTCAAATTTTTGATACAAAAAATGTGTAGATAAAGAAAATAGACTAACATATCAACATACTTATTTAAGTAAGCAGTGTGCTAACCTTAGTGGAAGTCACGTGGTTTAGATAGTTCTGTAGTAAGAGAAGCAGTTCATTGTTGGGACACGGAGACTGGTAAATGCGCAGCTGGTATGCGCACATAGTGAAATCAACTCACCGTATTTGTGCACTGTATAGACAAACAAAAATTTGCTTTTTTTTACACGTACCAATGAAATGTGTTTTCAGTGTTCTATCCCTGAAAATCCCAGTAAGAAACGTTTACTTCATGAATAGCGTAAGAAATCTTAATTTAATATTTAAATAATATCATACGTAAACTCTATTTCTTACTTCTCATTGCCAAACTTAAACTCTTTTAGCTTTTTTCAATTTGTATTGACTCCGAAATAAATATAATTTGTATAGGGAATATACGTGTAGGGCCTACATTTAATTTATCTAAAAAATAAGGTACGGTATGTTAAAGGAAGCATAAAACACTTGTGGTATATGATTTATTTAGGCCTTACTAATTATATGCCTACATGCGATGGATTTTCAAAGGTTATATTTAGAAAGTGTTAAGATACCGTAAATTGACCATAGCTATAAATCTGTGTGTAAAAAAAAAATCTACGAATATCTTAACTTCGCTTTACTAATATTGAAAAGCCGAACAGTTAGATTCATAATCATGTATTTCCAACCCCTCAAAACTAATACTAATGTGATAGCACATAAGTTTTTTCTACACGTATTTGCGAGGTTTTTAAAATTATATTTATTATACTTATTGCTTAACTTATAATTGTGAACAGCACTAAAAAAAAAAAAATTTAACAACCCTTAACAATTTTAACATTATTGTGTGCTTAAGCTGCTCCTTTACCACTTCCTTGCACCCCAAAACATGAAAAAATTTAAATAGAGTCACGTCAAAAAGCACCAATGAAAATAGTTCCATTGATTATCAGTACCAGATAGCTGATTAATATTAAGGATAAATTTCACTTAATTTATATGTGATTCCTACTGAAAGTCGGAGATTCCAAGTAGCTTGTTCCCTGTTAATTTGCTTGATTTTCCAGTATACAGTGGCTTATATCAGATTACTCTTAGTAAATGATATTTCACTGACTGATATAATTTATTTGGACTTAGAAAGTTGTGCAACATGATGAAGTACGTTACTTCAGATATATTTAATTTATTAATGTGTAGAAAAAAATCGCTCTGTTAAAATTTTATGTTGCGAGGGTAGTATTTTAAGTCTCTGGTGTCTTCAAACAGTATTTAGAAGCCCTCATTATCGATATTATTTCACCACTTTGAATTCTGAAGCCGTCTGAATGAATTCAAACCTCGCCCGTATATCGATACCTCAGTATATCAGTCTTATAACTTAAAATATGTCGTTTTAAGGGAGAAACAGTTTTGTATTAACAAAATTCCTTACTCTAGCACATTGCCATATTAAATAATCCCTCGCAAAAGTATAACCGTCAGTATTTACGCTGTGGAACTTTTACACGTGATAAACTGCATATTGAAACGTAATTCATTAAAAAATCATATCTCTTTAGGTGTACCACAGTTAAACTGAGGTATAGTCCATACTGTATAAGAAGGCCACTTTCTGACAGGTCTGCGAAAGTAGTGCCACTGTTCACATCTGACTACATCTGACTACGTATCCTTCCGCTATCAGATGGTCTGTCAAGTCGGGGCTGTATTTTTTATCAACACCCTGTCAGCTAATCCACTTGCCATTGTACTGTATGCTAAACTAATTTTAAGATATTTTAAGACTGACATCTGTCTAAAAAAATAAGTAGGTTATAAAAGTAAAAATATAAAATGTTGCAAATAATTAAATATTTGCTACCTCTTTTTTAATTTATCCGAGATAGTGAATTTGGGTTAACATTTGCGAGACGATCTGTTGTATCTATTACCACACTTTGGACGTTATAGCTAATGTATTCGAGTTGGAAATATGTGATGTTGAATAACGTTATAATTGCTTAAAAACTATTCACGCGTGTCTCATTTTCTACGGAAACAAGGAGATGGGTTTCGAGAGAACAACATGGCGTATAATTTACATAGACGAACGATTACTGGCCGAATATAAATTACGTGTACTCCAAATCGTTTTACATGAAATATACATTACTTTAAAAATTATGCAGAGCTGGTGGAAAAATATAACTTTTGGCATCTGTTTGTAAATCCGTTATATATCGCGCAGGAAAGCGGTTCATTTCTGGCTGTAATACCTCGCATATTATCCGACAGATGGCACGCACAGCGCGTCACAGCGAAGTTTGAGCCACCCTTTTTTTGGTCAACAGATAGCGTATTTTTTTAAAGTTGATAGTTCTTACATTACGGGCAGGAAATATATTTCAAATTCGTGTCGTTTCGTTAAATTATTACAAAAATTATTCAACAATATTATGTAATATTTCTGTATGCTTTTGGAATTAATATCAAGGACGTTTTGAAAGCGAGGTTGGAGAGGGATGATACGATGTGAAAAAGCTTTCTGAAATTAGCACAACTTCAGAAAACTTTTCCACGTCGTATCGTTTTATTGTACATTTANGAGGTTGGAGAGGGATGATACGATGTGAAAAAGCTTTCTGAAGTTAGCACAACTTCAGAAAACTTTTCCACGTCGTACCGTTTTATTGTACATTTCTTTTTGAACACCTATACATAACTACATTATCACGAAGTTTAGTTTTTAACACTAACAACCATTGTTTTGTGACCTTGTAAAACAAAATGTATTACTGAATCTAAGAACTCTTTCTTATCCGGGTATTTTCTGCTTTTCTGATGTGCATCGGCAGTGCACTCAGAATAGTCAACGTAATTTTAACTTTTGTTCGTTCGTGCATCAGCTGATACAGGATTTTGTAAATTACACTTTGTTTGTTTCGTATACGACAAGTGCCACTCACTGACTGTCAGAAAGTGGCCCTCTTATACCGTATGGACCATATCGATGTACTCAAGATGGACAAATAATTTTTTTGCTTCATGATCAGTTCGTTTCAAACAGTGATCACCGGAGTGCTTTGCAGTCTTAAACTCCAATCTGTTTGGTCAAATACGAATGCAGTACGCGAACTTGGATCAGAAATCAGGCCAGGTGCTGTTATCAAACCTGGAATAAAGTTAGGCCATACCAGGCGACATATGTTATGATGGATGGTAAATAGTTGCTACTGCAGAATTTGCACAAGCTTGTCATGAATTTAGCACCCCGTAATAAGACTGATAGAAATCACGTCTACCAAGATACAAAAGGGAGAGGGCGGTGTCTAACAACTGATGAGACAAGTAGCTCGACAGTATACAACAATACTTGAAGTCAAAAATTCTAACTATCGATACGTGAATTTAATTTTACGCGCAATGACTTAGACTACCTTACTTAGTAAACAAAAGTGAACTGCTTGTATGGTTTCAATAAATACTGTACAGTGAAATGTATAAAGATTTTCTTTCGTTACTAGAGCTTTTTTTCGAAATTATTTCTCCACCAGTGAGTATGATGATTCTCCAGTAATGGGCGTCTGTGTTATGTCTGCAAATGATTAACCGAACATCAGAAACATATTTCCAATTGATGGTAGTACGTAGAAATTAAAGACTTTTTAAAGGATGTTAGCAAAAAAGACTGCAGTTCTTTGCTACTGTTTACAGCAGCGATATAATACACGAGGTGGATGTATTTCAGCAAAACTGAACGCTCCTGGTTTCTCGTTGCGCAATAAACAATCTCGAACCAGCCCTCTTCCCACGCGTTCCGTGATGTCAATCTTTTTCCTTGCAATATGGATTGGATGAATGGAAACCGGAAAGGAGGAGCTGGAGTTACATTGTGTGGGTGGACGGGGGAGGGAGAAAGAAAGAAATAAAAAAGACCGAGAGACGCTTATAGGAAAATCGTGCACGGCATTTTTAGTTTCAAACTTTTTCGCGAAGATGAACGGGCGAACTGTTGGGTGAATACCTCCTTCTTTTGATTTTACGCTGAACGGATTTTATTACATCGAAAGAGGTATATTTTATGCTGCTGTAGACACACACGTGCATATAGACCTATTTAATTATAATCTCCGATGTTCCGTAATGTGGTGACGTTACTTGCAACTGCTTTAGCATACCAATCGGACCGGCACTTNAATTATAATCTCCGATGTTCCGTAATGTGGTGACGTTACTTGCAACTGCTTTAGCATACCAATCGGACCGGCACTTAGCCGTTCCTAGTTTAAATAATGAATGTTAAGTCGGGGAATTCACATTTTAAAATTATGGTCCTAAAAATTGTAAACATTTTAGGCAAAATACTACTGGGATTAGGTCTAAAAATCGCATGATTATTCACAACAAATATAATCATGTATTTGAGTTGATACGTCANTTACTACTGGGATTAGGTCTAAAAATCGCATGATTATTCACAACAAATATAATCATGTATTTGAGTTGATACGTCATCTTTGATACAATGTGGTTTTTGTCTTAATTTCTTATGAGTAGGAACGAAAAATTCGCAGATTAATTTCGGTGCAAGTTAGACTTCAAATGCTTGTATGTTTTCATTGCTTTTAAAATTGTACCGCGACATGTTTGACACCTCCTCGAGGACTATAAACCAACAACAAACAGGCAACAAAATGCAGTCCCAATCACAGCATCTCGCTGTTGAGCAAGCAGTGAAAGATTATATGAAATCTACCCAAGTATATAAGCAAATGAGGCAGCCAATTCCAAAACGTATCTTAGCCATATTTTTTTTTCAAAATGCATTTTTTTTTGCTACATTGATGTCTTGACGTCCTTTTGTCGATAATTCTGCAACAAGTGGGTACCAAAACGTCGTTTTTTCCTGTTAGAATCAACAATGAAAGTTGCCTGCGGTTTCAAAGTCTCTTTTCTCCTGAAGCGTTATACAAAATGACGGCTGATGAATGCATCCCTTAATTCAGAAAGAAAACTACCTCATTGCCAATATGGCTTCTTGGTTTCTTTAGCCCTCCACTTCCATAATGTCTCTTTGTCCAACGTTTACTATTCCAAATTGTGTCTTGCCCTAAACATACATAGGCCTATTTCTATTCTCCTATTTATTGTTAAGAATCATCCCTTGTTTAACGTGTTTTGTATCTTCAGAAACTATTCCGATATGTATTGATTAACTTAATTAAATATCAATTATATAATTATCTAATACCCTAATACTGGCGCGTGAAAGGATTTCAAAGGCATCAGCTAGTGAAGTATTGTCTCTTACGTATTTTTTATTATCCATAAGTTTTGCTAAATTTACAAAAGACGTTTCGAAATTGGCCACCACAAATATGAATGATGGCCTACACGTATATGAACTCACAAAATTTTCCTTTCTGTATTTATGAGACATGTTTATGAATAGTTTTAGTTAATAGAGACTAGATACGAACATTGGCGTTCATAACTGGGAACAACTGTTTTTAACGAAAATTATTATCTTCTAGATAGACTTTATCCCCTTGAGGACGGCACAAATTAACTGGCGCCGAGTACAAAACTGAGTGTGCGGCCTATATTCTCCACTACAGCAATGTAAGCCTAAGTTATGTTGTTCTTTGTGTTTCCACTTACCATCGTCCTACTGGTCCTGGCTACAACGGGCACGCTTACTGTACTCTGCGACGTTTGTAACTGGCTGGCCGTCGGCCAATGGAGTCGCGCGTTGACTGTGCTGTGTACTAATTAATGTGTCGCGACAGATGTAAGATGTTTTACAGTCTATCGTGTTGAACTGAATCAAAATGTTGTCTAGTTGTAATATTTTTAACTAAGTTCCCTGTATGTTAATTTAGTTAAATTAAGCACTTTTGAAATCAACCATAATGCCGACGTTTATGGCGGCTGTCGGTTTTGTGGCGGATTTCGACTAGGATCCTTGCTCTTCTTTCGCGGTATGACGCTATTTCACGAGTTCAAAGCGCAGCTGCTTCGAGAATTATCAGAGTATATCCATGGTTGTTACGTTCAAAGGAAGGCCTTTTCAAGTCCTTTCGAATGAGCTATCAATCGCGTCCGTGGCACTTGTAGTTTCGGAGCAATAGCGCGCGAAATAATAAAAGTGCTGCAAATTGCGCCGAAATTTTTCTCATACTCGATGACGCACTACCGGAAGCGATAAGGCGAACGTTATAAAACGATGTATTAATAATGTGTGGGCAACCTTGCTCCATCGATCGGTACATGTGCACGGTCCGGCGTGCGTACGGCGACTGAGTGGCGGGGCGAGGCGCGGTACGTGTTATCGTGACGGCGAGTGCGGCGCGCATTACCCCCGAGCGTGCGAGAAAGACATGTGATCCATGTAAAAAAAGAAGGGGGAGGGGAAGTAATATGTCAAATGTAGAAAATAATTTTTGTCTCTTGAACACCCTCAAACAGAAACACCTGTCTCTGATGGTTGGTGGTTAGTCAGTTCTTCTAGCGCTAGTCACGAATTCCGCTCGGACGTACAGTACAGGTAGAGAGGAAGGACGGTCAAAGGTCATTGATATGTGCTTGGAAANACGCCTCGCTCGCTGCAGCGTCCACGTGACTCCTGCCTTAACCTTGCACACGCGCCGTGAGTTAGTCGTGCTGGCAAGCCACCCCCTCCCCGGCCCCGCTAGGTAGAGCGTGCCCGTGGAGTTACTGCAGAGAGAAAAGAAGTGTAGTGTATGTCAGAATATCTTAACTGGATTTGAGAGTGAGAGGGTTAAGTAAACAAAATGTCTGTAAAATATCTATACGTGTATCTGAGCAAATAAATGTTGCGGGGAATCTTAGTAAAAAGAATTATCTACAGCCACTAATTTGTTATTTTATACGATTAAATACATTGAAAAGGGACAAAATAATGATCATGGTTAAAAACATAATTTTTTTTTTTGCTTTCCCTCTGTATAGACACTTTTTTATGATTTTCATAGATACTGAGATAATATAAAATTAAGTTGAAATTAGTTACATGGTTTTGTAGATACCGAGCTAAAATGTTAATATGACTGACATTATGAATATAAGCGTCTCACCCACTTAAAACATAACAGTTTAAATGGTCTACGGTAGTACTACATGGTTGCCAAATTTGGTAAGAATCTGTTTATATTTACGTAGATATGAAAACATCTTTATTTTCCACGTGGCGCTATCATACAAATTGCCGGATAAAAGAGGCTCTGTATGGACACNAGATATGAAAACATCTTTATTTTCCACGTGGCGCTATCATACAAATTGCCGGATAAAAGAGGCTCTGTATGGACACATGTGATTGCTGTAATAGATACACCACCAGCATACAAAATGTTTTGTATGGTTTTGTTGATATATCATACTACGTTTAAATGTTTACATGGCCGTCATTTTTAAAATACGCGTCTGGCGTAATTAAAACATACAATTTTACGTGACCCCCTCGTGCTAGTGCTTGTTTGCCAAATTTGATGGTAATCGCATGATTGTGCCTAAGATATTATACAAAAACTTTATGTTGTAATGTGGAACTATATTAAAAAATGACGGACAAAATAATGATATTTATTGGCATATTTTATGTTTGTAACAGATAATTACAGCATACCAAGTTTGGTCAAAATTGGTTAAACGGCATGGTAGATACAGCAATTTAAAATAAAAATATTTATATGAGTACCATTTTGAAAATAAATACCTAATCTGTTCATTTAGCATACGTTTACATGGCCTACCATAGTATTTCTTACATGTCAAACCAGCTGAAATTGTGATTTTGACAAGACATGATGCAAAAACAATGCTATATATTATTTTTTTGCGAGAAAAGAGCACTTATAAGTGATGCCTACAAGTTGAACAGTGTTTCGTTAAAATACAAAATTATGAATTTTTTGGTGACGAACACCCTTAACATTGTAACGCCCACAAGCCGCCAACGTCGCGGCCCGACTGCGGGCTGCACGCACGAGTCAGGTCAGTGGACACCCCTGAGAACGCTGGCCCGGGATGTAAAGTACGACAGATAAGCGCTCCGCGAACGGCTTAACATTTTTAATATGCAGTAATTCGCGGGCCGAGTGTAAACAAACGCGAGGGAAAATGAGTCTGCGGAGGGGTGGGTCGGTGAGGAAGGAAAGGACTGCGGGATGTTTCGCCCGCCTTCATTATGCAGGCACTCCACAGGGAGTGTTACTGTGGGCGGGGGGTGGAACCGCAGGTCGCGATAAGGACGGCGGGATGGTGTGCGTCCCCTGGCCGCACGGCAACCCAGCGCGCGGACAATTACCTCGCTGTGACGTCACCTGGCACCCAGCCACTGGCGACTCGTAAAACCTACTGCCGCTATAAATTCAGCAGCGCTGACTTAACGGCGCGACACCAACAGAGTGATGCGTTCCCCATCACTCCGGTTAAAACCCTTGTACATGTTTATAGTCCCACTAACGAAGGTCGAGAGCTTTCAGTGTGTTTTCAGCAGCATTTCATTTGGAATGCATAGTGGGTACTCTCCTCTCTACAGGAAAAAAAATGTTCATCCCGTTTGATTACACATTAATTTCTGAGTTCAAGTGTTGCAATCGCACTGTACTTGCACTCAGCACTTTTCTAACTGTCGGAAAACGTGTTGCGAGCTCGATGGTACTGGCATGAACAATTCATGTCAAGGAGGTGTAGAAAATTTCCACAAGGAAGACTTGACACTGGTGCCTCGCAGCGAGCAGTACATGTCACAAACATCATTCATATTCAACGTGTCCACTGTCGTGGACCCGGTGATTGGACGGATTAACGTGCATATATATATACACGTTTATCTCGCTCTTTCTATGTATAGTTTTAACACCCGGCCCCTAAAATTTCAAAAAAAAAAAAAAAAAAGTAGAGCCAACATATTTTATATAAAATTCTAACTAGTTTATCCTTTTACGATTGGATGATCCCGTTCTTGAAACTAGCCCAAGTTCTTTGCAGTTGCAGCACAATCACAAAAGTTCTGCTCTAGGGTATCAGAATCCTCAACGGCCCAATAGGATGGGATGGTAGCTTCATGCGCGCATACAACCAATAACGATAGTAAACCTCGCGCATGTGTATAGTACGCTGAAGTCTAGGAAACAGTCAACATTTCCCGCGATAAACCATAGTATCCTAGTATTAAGTATATGTAAAATTGGGCACGGTGAACTGAGTCGGCTACGGACGTGTAACTGCACGTGACCACAAAAATGAAGAACGGTCAGGTCAATCACCGCAACTACGGTAAACAGGCGTCGGCTCCCGGCAGAGTCCCACCCGAACTGTCGCATGTGGGGGACCTAGCAGCTATTTCCGTCGGCCAGAGGGTTTTAGGTGAGTGCTCCTGTTTCCAGGCCCACTGCATTCCTAAACTACTCCATCCTAATACCTATTAGAATGAAGTCACGGGACGCGTTAAAAATCAACTTCTACAAGTTTAATATCCGAAGAATAACTTTCACAAACTGCCACCAGAAAACTAAAAGTTATTCTTTAAGTATGCTGTTTCCTTATACAATGTTGATATTTAACCTATTTACGTACGCTGTATACTGTACATTCAACGTAAAATATAACAATAACTGATTTTCATTTTTAGCTAGTGTCAGCATACAACTTCTGACTATAATAAATTAAATTTATTGGCAGCTATGGCACTGCCAGATTTGGCGCTCATCGGTTAAGCAGTTTCGAAGATACGAGATATAGACTACTAATTCAGTAGGCGCTATGTCACGAAGTGGTGGCCAAAATACGCAGTGAATAAGCATTACATGGCTGCAATAAATACCACGAGCATACCAACTTTGTTTGCAATTGGTCAAATGTTTTGGTAGATACGGCATTCTAACCTGAAGTATTTATATTATCACCATTTTGAAAGTAAATATTTGATATATCAAATTCATATATTTTCAGGCTGGGTTACTACGGCAATTCTTGTTTGCCAAATTTGGCAGCAATTGGGTTATCATTTTTTGAAATGTGACATAGTAGCTTTACTTATTTAGGCGGCACCCTATTCGAAAAAAGAGGACAACTAAGAGCACGAATCTCTGGATTTGTTGCTAACAGTGTACACTTCCCATTTGGTTTGTACATGTTAAACGGTTCCTCAGATACGCCATGGTATCCAAAGGTTTAGAAGGCTGAAGGCTGCCTTTTTTTAAATAAACATTACGTATGGACTAAAAGCGTCCTTGCGAAGTACTATAAGTGTACCAATATTGGTGAAGATCAATGCAAGGATTCAAAAGTTTTTAGGGAGACACACACGTATTCAGACACACCCAAACACACAGACTGAAAGTTGATCACATTAGTATAGCTTTCCTTCCAAAAGTAAGGTGAAAAGGGCATAATGAATAAAGCAAATTTACCAGGTCGAAATTTGATCATGGTGTTCATGATGTGATAGTGGTCACATGTGATCTTTTCTGGACACTGGTTAATAGTTGGGCTATAAATTTAGGTTACGTTATGCTTGTTAGGAAATTTTACCATGATCAGATAGTTGTGAACAGAGGTGATTAAGTTCGTGTTGAGATCTTGAAATTCATTGTTCGCGAGATTTATAATTATAAGCAATTAGCTTACCCATACACCACAATTCTTCGAGCATCAAGCACATTTTTAGTAATAAGATAACCGATTAGTAAGATTACCTGCCAGCTATGCACGAAAAATTGATATAAGAGAGTGGAAAAAATTCTAAGGCAAGAATGTCACTAGAATAAATCCTATTACTGAACAGAAGTTGGCAAGACATGAAAATACCGCCAGACCTTTTCGCAGGAAGACTCTAGATGTCCGTTATTTGTCTCTGGTGTGTAAAAGTATTTAAGTATAATAATGGAAAATTCATAAATAATTTTATAGTTAGTGAAATTTGTAAATTATTTATATATTACTATAGAATTGTGAAAAATTGCTACTAACTGCATATGTAGTACAAGAGCGTATTTACCACATTGTGAGAATATGGATATGCGATTTTTACCGCGTGTCACCGCACGTTAAGTTGCCATAAACTTAATACGCGCGGATTGATATTTCTGCACTCGTGTTCTGACAAAGTTGCACTTCCAGAGTTTTATTAACAGAAAGAACTGTTTTGATGTTTATTATTAGCATTATATTCCCATTAAATTTTATTACCGTATGTTTTGGCGTTAAAAAGTTATTAGGGGGACATATGGACGTAAATACAAAAATTTAGTATTGCCACTCTGACTTAAAATATGCATTAACTACGTACTTTAATCAGCAGACGTTAAAAAAATTTCCGCTTGCCTTATACGTAGGTAATCACGATAACTACATTTGTGGTAGCTTTTCCAAAACACTGTACATAGTTTTCTACAAAATGATGTTCACGCCACGAGTTCCTAATATTTTGTATTTGAAAATAGACGGCCGGCTTATCGAACAATTTATAACGCAGGCGGTGGGTCGGCTACTGACGTAAAATACACGTATTTAATTTTAGTCAGCATGTTAATGGGATGCAAAGAAACTTTTTTTTTACGTTTGCAATTTATTTTAGAAAGCTACAGTGCTAAATGTTCAGAAAACCTCGTTGTTTTAGTATTGCAGATAATTTATTAATAAGTTCATATCTGTCCTCAAAGTGCTGGCGAACAATATTTTTTTTCAATTAATGCTGCGTGTAGTGACTAAGGAATGAAAGCACTGGTTGTGTGGACGAGAGAGAGAGAGAGAGAGAGAGAGAGAGAGAGTGAGAGGAGGGAAAGAGAAGGATGGCACACATTTATCTGCCTAACACAAGAATGCTCTTCTGTAGAACGTCGGCGGTAAAAATAAATAATAAAACATCTGGCAAACAGAACTCAAGAACTGTGAAATTCCATGGCGACCACTCCACCGGGCCCCAGCACGTATATTCGCACAGTTGATGTGTGGCGAAGCTTCTCTCCGTGCGCGGGAGCCCAGTGGAGCGTGAGACGATGAGATGACGAGAGGTCCAGTAGTCACGGGACGCTGCGAAGGAAAGTTACATCCTCCCGTCTCCCAGGCGAGGAGGGAGAGAAATACTGCGCTGAGAGGGCGAAGGAGGGAAAAAAAAGTTATGAAGGAATAAAGGGATGGGACAGGAGGCTCGAGGTTGCTGGCGTAGTCGAGCTAGTATTTTAAACGGCTGCAGAGGATCCTAAAGAGACGAGCTACTGGGAAAGTGATTTCCTTTCTGCTCTGGAGAAACGCCCTTTCCAGGCTATATGCAGTGCGACACCTTGGAAGGAGCTGCGGAAATGAAAGGTAGTATTCGTGAAAAAATGACTTTTAATAAGATATCGTGGATGAAATACGACCAGAGACTTACGTGCGAGGATTTCCCCTGCTTCGGCATGTCAGACTGAATTGTGGGGTGCATCTAACCAAGCATAATAATTTCCAGCATTCTCAAGTATTGTCACTGATACTTTCCCGATTGTCGAAATTCGCGGAAGGTTATTAGAGCATAAAAAAGTTTCTGAATACAAGAAAATGGGTTACGACTGTTTTTAGCTTAGAATTGCAGTGATCAATGTGTGGTATTTCTATACAGTGCATAGTTACAGTTATGAGAGAAAGTGAAAATAATTCCTAACAGGCGTTCATTTTTGTAACATTATTTTGTAAATGCAACAAAATTCTTTGACATTTGCAAGATTTTCAGTACGTTTCCAAATTTTACATCTGTGATGATTGTTTACCCAACCTCTTTATGCGGTGCGCTAAACGCTAAACATTAAGTTAAACCTAAACAAGCATCAATAAATGATGCACATATCTAGCCTTGCCTATAGGATCTGAATTCAAAACTCCCCTTTCAACGAGGTTGCGTACCATCCACCTACGCCATGCAGGTTAATTTCGAAAGTCGCGATTGTTTCGAACAGTTTTCTGTGCAGAACCTTGTACATACAGCAAAACTGTTAGAGCACAGTCACGTGTTGAGGCACTAGCCACTGTTTGGTTGGCGCAGAAGTCAGACCATATAAATACAGTGCAATTNGAGCACAGTCACGTGTTGAGGCACTAGCCACTGTTTGGTTGGCGCAGAAGTCAGACCATATAAATACAGTGCAATTGGCCAACCCATTTATAAAAAAGAAAAGTTGTGTCGAAATTCCTCTACATTTCCCAGTTCTACACGGAATAAAACATTCTAAGATATATTTCGTATCAAGGTTTAAAAAATTTTAAAAAAACACACACTGTAATAAGAACGCGGAAGCAGATGTTAACAGCATTGTATCGTCAGAGTTATCAGCGTGAATATAGTTCGTATCCCTCTTTTGAGGACTTTTTGTACAAGTGCTGAAAGTAGCCGAAAAAAATTTATTAACTCGACGACCAACTTTGGCAAATTACTTGTTTTTCCTCGACACATTAATATTTGTCTAATTTTTCCAGAGCGTTGCAAAGCATGCAGCCACAACAGCACGCCAAATGCCACATGTATGCACACGNCTAATTTTTCCAGAGCGTTGCAAAGCATGCAGCCACAACAGCACGCCAAATGCCACATGTATGCACACGCGAATTCGTGCACATTGAGTAAGGAAAGCATCGTTACTGCCATATAGAGTCCTGAATCATAACCAATGAGCCAGACACATTTGTGGACGTTTTACTGTTTAATTATATTTAAAACAAATTACGGTTGAACAGGGGGTAAAACGAAGGCCGATGGCAAATGGAAAAAGGTACAGTGCTTATAAAGCACTGCTGTCATGGCTTGGTTTTCACGCTCTCACTCACGCGTGTTTCAATATAGTAGTACATTGTTTAACACAATCTGTAGCAAATATAGTTTACCAACTTTTGTTGTGTTAATATTTCTATTTCTGTCCAAACATTTTTAACATTCGCGGTATTATATATGCAAACGTAAGGGAAAAAAATCATGAAACATGCCCCGCTTGCCGAGTATTGATGCAGGTTTATGCTATCATTTACTGTAACATATTTATAGATATCACTATTCATCTTACATATTGTTTTTGTACAAAAACTTTACAAAATATTAAATAAAATGAGAACTATATCTACTTAAATATAAGGTGCTCAAAATTAGTTTCCATTTTTGAACGCTATTTGGGGACAGAAAGCTACGATTTCGATGGTCGCATTGCGATATTCGTGATTAGTGGCATCTAAATAACAAAATTGGAAAAACTCAGTTTTATGTACAGAGTCAGTCCATGTTCCTCAAAACGAGGGTCCATTAATGGTTACATCCAACTTTACTGAAGTCCTGCTTAAGTTCAACATTTAGCATATAATCCCGCCTCATGCAAACAAAGCTTAAAAAAGAATAGATAATACACCGATGGGAGAACCCACCACATTTCTACGCACTCAGTTTTATAACATTTTGCATAATAAATATTTCTTACTATGCATTACCACCACGCATATTTTCGCTACGTTTTTATTCATATCAATTATAAATCAGACATTGTCATTTATTGATGAAATATAACCAAAGTTCAATTTACCCAATAACCAGATACTTCAATATTAACACATGTTTAAAACACTTGTGATACATAACAAATTTATAAAAGTACCAACCACGCCATATATAGAATAATTTTTAAAAGGTTTGATTTTAAAAAATGTGAAGATACTGCAAATAGACTATAGCCTAATCGCGGTTTCTTCACACTTTTTGAATCAAACCTTTGAAAAAACCTCCATGTATGACGTGATTGGTTGTATCCTAAATCATTAACCACAAGCATTTTATACTTGTGTTAACAAAAAGGTTACATTATTTTGGTTATATTGAAAATTTACTTGATTCAGAAATAATATGAATATAAGAGAGAGAAAAAAGGCGTGTTGGCAAATAATAAATAGTCCTTATGCAAAATATTATTACACCGCATGCGCATGAATGCGATACTGTGGACCTATGGTGTAATTTTCTAAGCTATGTATGCATGAGGCGGTGGAATATCTTAATAGTATAACTTAGGCAGGGCTTCAGACGTAAATGGAGTATAAATAATACAATTTTCCACGTTGCAGGCAAGAAATGAACGAAGGGACGGAATGAGGCGGATTTGCAATTCAAGAGAGGCGGGCGGCCCGACATCTCAGGAGATCCTCCAACCAGCGNACCCACCCCCACTAACCCACGCGAGCTCGCCATTTCTCTTCCAGCAAACCTGGAGTTAGATGTCGTTTCTCTCAGGGCGAGCACCTACATAGCACACGATGGTATCTACACGCTTTAGAAAGACTGATGAATAACCAATGTGAGTTCTTCAAGGTTAATATAGCACATTTGAAAGCTCTGTTTACGATATACACTTCTCCTCATTTGGTATCCTTCCGCCGTTGGTCAATTTTACATTGCCGTGGGCCTAATGACTAAATTCACGCGTCTCATGTGAAAAAGTGAAATTGTAAGAAATCTATATATATTGCTAATTTGCCAATTCATACTTAAAAGTATACAAAACCAAGGAATACCAAGTTGGTTGTACATAATTTAAAACATAAAACTCGGGACCATGTCAGTGTGTGTACGGGAGGATACGTGCAGGTAACAGGTAGTATTTTTTTTCAAATTTAGAATTTAACACTGCTCACTTAGTCGTGAACAACCTATATCAGTGCACCTAAAATACCAATATCCGAGTCGTACCAACAACCAATCTGACTGCTGCCCTTATATCTACAATTATACGGACAATAGAGGCAGAAATCTGCTTCTTACAACCACACTTTTTGTCAGTGAAGCAAGGAATATTCTTTTAGAAGAAGTGGACAGGCAGCAAGGACAGAGACAGACAGATTTTGACATTCGTGGTTTTAGTCTGATTGCTGCTGTTAGGAATGTATACATTGGTTTCGCAAAAGACAATCCCATCAAAATATAACTTTTGTTAAATACCTCCTTTAGAGTAAGGGGGTTTCGTTAGTAATTATAATCGACATCGCACTTTCTTCTAAAATGTTTGAATGGCTTTTATATAATTCCCTACCGATAGAGTGAAGGGAAGTGAGGAATATACGGCGAGGGGAAACAGTGTAGAGAGAGGGGAGAGTTTTTGGAGGTTTGTGGTGGGAAGACAGTGGGTTTGTGGTGTGAAGACAGTGGGGTTGTGGTGAGATGACAGTGGGGTTGTGGATAAAGTGGAGCACGGCATTTATTGGCGTGGCTTGGACAAAAACGAAGGAAATAATAAATTACTTCTATACAAAAGAAATGTGATCTATGGGCCAGAACCTCTACGCTCCGCCTACTCTACACATTCGTGCATAACTAACAGGTTAGATGTGCAGATCGTGAGATCTGGCAATGTTTGCAAATTGTGATTAAGTTCCATTATCGTTTTATTTGTTTAGTAACATGCATGTCTATATGCACATTAATTTGATTATGAGGAGGTAAAACGGTTTTGCGGTCGTGGAGCGGAGATCAGATTCTCGAATTCACTTTAATCAGGTATAAATCAAATAATCAACAAAAAAATGAAAACAGATCTCCTAAGTAATTCCCAAGCTGTCGCTGTCTTCGGTGCCTCAAAATTGAGCCAATTTATTAAATTTTAACTGATTCAGATGAATTCTCAGTGATCCATATTCAAATGTAAAAAAACATTTTTTTTTATTTCAACGAAAATAAATAAAAGTTTAAAGTAAAGAGCAGACAGAAGACTGGCGAGATTTTCTGTATAAGACGTTAGGGCAATAAATAGCAATAAAAATACTTCTTACTATGTATTTTAAAATTTAAATATTTTCTTGATAACACGTATTTTTATCAGAGATGGAGCAAACAATTTGAATAATTTCAGAAAATGAAATATTTCTGTGGGAATTGTAGAGACATAACACTTGCCTACACCGCTGGACCAGTGAACATACAAGTATAGTCTGTTTCACAAAAAAGGAGTGCACTTTTTGACAGTTCTGAAAATATACTTGTGTATAGTTATTTCCATTGCAGAATATTTTCTGTTGCCATACTGGGCAGGTTGTCGATCAGCCGAGTTTTTGTGTGAACACCATCTGTGGCAAGGACTGAGGAGAGAGCCCACCATTTCCATGACAACAGCTGTAAAACGGACTACCTTCAGACATACTATAATGTCAGTATTTATATTCATAACCCTTGGGCTTTACCCTTACTGGCTGACCTGGGAATAATTTTCTTTTGTGTAGGCTACTGCTGGAACCAAAAATGAGATTCACATGCAGCCACCTACATGGCACTTGAACTGCATTGCGGTGTGTTTGAAATACGCGTTTTTAAATGAAATTATTTAATGTGCGTCCAATGTGCTGATAAACGAAAGGAACAAACACTTCAGAAATGGTTTTTCGAGTGCTTTCAAGACGTCGCTTACATTAGAAACACCATTTCAGGGCACTCAAAATTGTTCAAAACTTCTTTTTTCAAAGCGCTGTATCTCATAATATACGCGTCAGAACCTTACAAAACTACTCAAGGGCCCTGCATTGAACCTTCGTACAGACTCACCATCAATAAAATAATAGGGTCACCGTTGAAAATCCCATAGGTACACGCAGTGCGACGAGAACAATGCACGTCATTTGAGAGCCTTGCGCTTAACGAGGAAGGGGCACTTGATTAGCGTGGCAGTGTCGCCCTTATCGCTCCCACGATTCTCTGCTGTCTCAAACTGGCAAAAAGGCCCTAGGTAGGCGGGNATATATATATATATATATATATATATATATATATATAATATTTTATAATTGTACCAAACGTTGTCTAACTTGTAAACAATGCATGCGATGACAATTTTCTCAAATAAAAAAATGTGAAAATTCATATTTTTTTAATAATTTGTTAAACAATACAAAATTTTTTTGTCTTGCTGCAACCACAATAACGAATACTTACTAAGACGTGCTAATGAAAAAAATTATAACGTAAATTATTTCCATGTGCTACTGCTTGGCATATATGTAATCACCAAATAACAGTTCATGCATTAAAAAAAATTTTTCAATATGACAAAATTTATTTATATTCAACTTTTTTTTTCATGTTATTTGGTGATTACGTATGTGTCACGCGTCAGCTTCAACGTTAGTTTACGCTTTCATTTTTTTTTAAATTCGTACAACTTAGTTAGTATTTGTTATTATGAATGCAGCAAAAACATAACTTTTTTTTAAATTTTAAATCAAGTTATTAAAAAAATGCATAGTGCGGAATTTTTTTATTTGGCCACATGCAATGCGTGCAAGTTGGACAATGTTTGGTACAAATATAAAATAATTAAGTTTTTCGCATCCAACCCCTTTAACGGCCATAGCTAGCAAGCCGGCAGTTGCGAACTTCAAATTGAGAATGAATTTCAAACGAAATTCCTTCTCATTACTTAAATTTTTAAGATAACTATTTCAAACAGAAAGTATTCTATGTGCAATTTTTTAAGGAATGTTGCTATGTTAAGCCATCTTGCCAATTGTTTCGTTTAACATATTTTTCTAAAATGTAATATTGAAATTTACATATAAAAATAAATGAATAATTTTTTTTTTAATAATTTATATAGCAATATTTTGGTAGAAAGTGAATAACAGTTAGGCCATCAGCTATGGAAAGGGAAAGCCGGTGACGAAGGAGCTAGTGAATTTTCCAGTGGTCGCGCCATCGTTGGCTGGTGAAGGGGGAGGGGGACCGTCCGCCATGTTGGCTGTAGGTGGCTCAGGGGGGCTACGAGGGTGGACCACATCTCTCACAAAGGGGGAAGCGGGGGTGGAAGGAGGCCCCGGCAGTACGCGACTCAAATACGGAGCAGCTCTCGTCAGCCAGAACCCTCGGGCTGCATGAGTTTCCCCGCCTCAGCGACGCAGCAGTCATATAGGCTATCCACGGTAAAGTGAGCACTTTTGAAAGCCCTTTCATTTGAAATAGTAGTCAATTAATACATTTTATTTTATATTTAGACATTAACTTCCTGGTGCGGTGGAATACGCACAATGTGTTTACTACTTGCATTTCCATGTGTATTTTAAAAGGTGGTTAAAGGTTTAAATATGGCTGAAAGGAAAAAGTAACTATGGTCTTAAAGGTTCTCACATTATTGTGAACAGCCTATACATACGCCACTTTCCGACACTCGCAAATTTCACTAGCCAGATATAGTCCATTCCTGGTTTCTCTACAACTTTTCTGAAGCAATGCTAGAGTTCAACTTTCATTATATTCCTCCATTCCAAGCAAACAAAGCTTAGCTAAGTATACAAAAATACACCAAGGGTAAAACGCGCCGCATTCGTGCGCACTCCGTTTGATAATATTTTGCACGGGAACTATTTCATACTGGGCATTACTAACACATCTATTTTCTCTCTGGTTTTATTAATATTCATTTTCAATAAAATATTATAATTTATTTATAAACTGTATGTAAAAGTTCAATTTAACAATAAAAAAAACTTTTTTATATTAACAGAAGTATAAAACGTTTGTGATATATTGCATTACAGGATGTGCTGTTAGAATATTGTCACATTTGAAGATGCCAAAATATTACATCATCAAATTAGACATTTTCAAATGTCACACAAATTTAGATGAGGTTTATAGTAGCGTCCTTTTGTCTTAAAATAATCAATATAGCTTTTTGTTATTATTATAGATTTTTCTATTAGTGCAACAATTACGGCAATTTTATTTCTACGTATTAATGGTTACAGCCACCTTTCTTAAACACTGCTTCAGTTCTACTTTCGGGCAACTCACTTCGTATCCTTCCGCCACGCGTCAAAAGCGTTCAAATGTCTGCAAGAAACGCCTAGAGAAGCAGAGCACACTATTGTGCGCTGCGCAATGAAAAATAAATGTTTTAACATGGCACTTAAATGCGTTTGCAACAACGCATACCTAAAAACCTAAGCTTATCTTACAAGTAACATAAAAACTAGATATCTCAATTTACACAACAACTATTTCCAAGTAGCCATTGCTCTATTGTGTCTCTGATTTTAATAATATGACTGCTCAGAGGAGGGGGATGCAGGTGGTGCAGCTGCAACCTCCATTGCATATTGTCAATAGGAAAATAAAAAATAAATTTCTCAACATAGTATTTGTACTTGACAGTTTACATTTTAAAAAATACCGCCAAATTAAAAATTGTTTATCGTATTGTAGACCATTTGTGGTGACTATGATTTTTACTTCGTATTTTAAATTTCGCAAAAGTAGGTCTTCATTTTGCGGTTTGCACCCACCATTACTTAACCCTGCGCACGCCAATCAGTTTAATTCATATTATCTGAAGAGATTTGCAGGCAAAATGTAAGTGAAAATTTCATTTAACGGAAAATAAGAAGTTACCGACATAACTAGTAAGCTTACTTTCCTCTACACGTATGCGAATAATTGTTAATAAAGTTCTTAGAATCATAGACGACAGGTTGGCCTTGACGTCTCATTGACAACAATATCATCAGAGATTCGAACAGAAACAAATGCAAGAGTAGCGAGCCAATTACAAATACAAACTTGTCTTCCCCGGGAGTCGAACCCGGAAACCATCGTACCGTAAACTGGCGTGCGACTAACTGCATTGCAGAGGAGGATTCGGAGCATCAACTACGGATGTAATCAGTCTAATGTTTTGGTAGATAGAGTTAGTTTACTAACCTCAAATATTTGCAGGGCTGTTATTTGTAAAATAACTGTGTGAAGTCACTTCAGTCATGTAAGTTTACATGACTTACTGCAACGTAAATTATGTGAAGCATTCGGTGGAAATCGGTTCATTGGTCCCTGAAATATTGCATGGAAACTTTATTTACTCATTTAGCGTTATCGTAACCAAAAAACCTACAAAGATGCAATGTAGGATAGCACACAAATTTTGGTTGGATTTTATTAATTGGTTTAATACATATAGATCTAAGATTGCAATCTAAATTATTTATGTAGCCAGCTTTTAAAAAAATGCCTAACACACCTAAATCAAATAAGATTACGTGGCCTACAGAAAACATTTTTTGCGTGCAAACTTGGTTAATTTACCTCGAGATATGCCATAAAAACTAAATTTTCCGCTGTGATGCTACCTTCTTAAATGACGAAGAAAGGGCTATGTATCAGCACATTCGATGTTTGCCATGAGAACAGCTAGCATATCAAGTTCGGTTGAAAGTATTTAGAACGCGTGGCTTAAAGAGCTAAAATATTTGCATGGCAGTTATTTTGACAATATGTGACTACTCACTTAAGTCATATAAATATAGACGGACTACAAACGTATAACTTGTGGTCTAAATTTAATCAATTAATTCCCGAGATAGCACATAAAAGATAAATTTTTCATCTGACACTATCTTCCAAAATGAAGGACAAAATATAGTTTGTGTACTAGCTTATTTGATGTATCCATAGATACTACCTGCACGAACCAGAAGCATACTACATTAAGCTGAATTCGGTTACACGCTTTCGTAGATAAAATATGCTATGCTAAAAGTTTATATGATAACAATTTTTAAATAAGTGCCTGACCCATATAAAATATGTTAATTTTAATAGCCTAACGTAAAACTATTTGATTGCCAAATTTTGCAGGAATTGGCTTATTGTTTCTCTAGATGGCATAAAAATTAATTTATTAATGTGGCGCTATCTTACAAATTGGCGCGCAAGGAAGTTTCTGTGTAGACACATTTGATGGTTGTAACAGATTCTGCCAGTATACAAAGTTAACTTGAAATCGATTGTATAGTTTTGTGGATATTGCATAGTAAGCAAAAATGTTTATATGGTCACCATTTAAAAAATATTAGTCTAACCCACTTAAAACATTTGTATTAATATGGGCTATCGTAGTAGGCTACAACTTATATGCCAAATTATGTAGGAAATGACAGATTATTTCCAGAGACATGTCATAACAAACCATTTCGGAGGCGCCCGTAAGGATAAGACTTTTCGAAGCTACTAAAGCACGTTTATTCCCAAAGCTGATAATATCAACGCGTGATTTTTACATAAGACCATCCTGACAAAGAAAAGGCTGGTGCAAAGTGGAACTGATTTCCCTGCTTGATAGACATACCTGAGTAATGAGCAAGCAACGTTACATACACATCGTTATCTTCGGACCTTAAAAGTAAATCGAGAAAGCCTCATCGTGATCATCTGTTCGCCATACGAGGTACTAAAGTGCAAAGTGAAACACCATTCCCATATCCTCATGCTGGTTCTCAGACAGCATGCACAATCTAGTCCTTGACGCTTCTCTGGAAAGGTGTACTCCAACACGGGAGTATTTTTTATTACGGTATACCGACTACACTTATCGGGTAGTTTCCTACTTGCCCAACGTTATTTGATACCCCAAATTCGTGTCAGTATATAACATTTTAACCACAGATGCTAAAACACAGCTTGTAACTTATTTATAGGAAATGCCCGTTGCAACAATGGCCGTGGAGTGGAGATCTGTGATATTTTACATAGTCGTGTTATCACCGTCGGAATTTAATTACGTTAATGAAAACAACATTTAGTGTTAACGCCGAGAAACTATTTCAAAAATTTAAGGTTGTAAATACTTTATTTCAGCAAGCTGCAAAAGGGTAGAATTCTAACTTCATGTTTCTTCGGCGAGTAATTCGTTTTCCTCTCTCGAGCAGCAGGGACCTTGAACTATCCTATCTTCCTTTGATATCGTAAAGGCTGGATGAAGACGAGTGAGAGGGGGATGGAGAAGCGTCGGAATGAATACGATCAAGGGAGTGCGATTATTTGCACGACAGCGGTGTGCGTCACATTATCCATACTTGTATAATGCTGAGAAAACTCCCAATCCGCGTCTTACCTCAAAGATAGCATTTGTAAGAGTCTTAAACGCCTCCTCTTTCACGAAGATCGGAGAAAATCAGTAGTTTTTGTTTAGCGGAGCAATTATAAGAGTCCCGCTCAGTACTTACTATCAGTTTTTATGTATCCTTCCTAGTCGTGCAAAAACAAAAATATTGCTGTTACAAGACTTACTGCAACGACTTTATATAAATTCTTTAATTACAAAACAAACACAAAATAATTATAAAGTTAAGTTTTATGTTAGGCTGAAGTATCCACTTTAAACTACTATGGACCACACCTTTAAAGATAATTCCTATATAAAGGCTCTAAATAAACAATTGCTGTATAATTTACTCTCATGTGTTACATCCAGTAAAATTGTGGATACATACATCTGCAGACACCACTACTAATGTCGTTAAATTAATATATATATATATATATATATATATAAACTCGTATTAACTGGAAATTGTTAACGTTCTACGTTAGTAACTTGCCTGCACAGATACCTCAACGGAAGAGTGAAATACAAAGAAGTATACTTAATTCGGTCGATTGGCTTTCGTCACGTGTAATAAGACGCGCTGCTGCAGATGATTGCACATTTTGCGGCCTCGTAACGATCACTCTAATTCTGATTCGGTCCAGTATACGATTTGAAATTTTCCTTGGATGTTGAGTTGATGACTTTATAGTTCCCTTTCAAAGTCAATATGATCACAATTTTCCACGGAGCACCGTAAAAAAAAATCAAATATTTACCTTATGTGTTCAACTACGGCCGCTGCGTTTAAATAGTGGAAGCAAAACGTGTTCGATTATATGAGACGATTAAATTAAACTCGGTCGGTAAAAGCTGTCGCACGTAGATATTTACAACAAACTGGATCAATGAACGGCTGCTGTATACTTCCCGCCGCTCCGCTTACAAGCCGGCGTGCCTCCGCCGACAGATGGCTCATCATTCACGACCGTCGAGTGCGCTGAAAGAGCTCGACTTCTCGAGTGAGCGATAGAGCTTCAGCGGATTCACGGCTGCCGTGAAAGTGAAACACGCAGCTGATTAATGGCTCGCCCTCGCGTATCAAGCCACATTTTAACCTCTGCCTACCCCCCTCCCCCTCTCCCCAGCACATTATGAGCTTAAACTCTATTTCCACGCCGTAACGAACCTCCCTCTCCAGCCATCGGCTTTTTTTTTAAAAAGGAGGATCGCCCATAAATTTCTCCAGTTTTAAAAACTGGTGCGCGTGCACCACGACGCCCTTAAGGCTGTTGCCTGGTTGAGAATTTGCTGTAGGGAAATACATGTTAATGCAATTCGATTTCTTGAGGTTCCTGTTATCACCAAGGACACTTTTTTTTATTTTAGCAGACAATACGTGCTTTTGCTAGCGAAGCCTTTTGTAACATTAATGTATAGCCTGTTTTCTGGAAAGATCAGAAAAACAAAACGAAATATTTTCCTCGATGAAGAGCTTGAGACTATCACTTCTCACATTTATGTTTTTGTTTGAAGTTTATATATGCAAAATTGGTTTAAAAAAAACAGAATCTCACTAACATGTATTTCTCTTTAGCAATTCTTAACCCTGGAGGCGACAACCTGAAGTGGTTGGCCTACCGGGAGCTGTTTACCGCTTTGAGGCCAAGAATCGCGCTAGCAAAAAGGGCGACACTGCCACGCGCATCAAGTGCGCCATCGCCGCTAAGCGCAAGGCTCTGAACTGACGTGCAGAGTTCTCGTCGTGCTGCGTGTACCTATGAGAATATCATTTTATTGGTGGGAAGTCTGTACCAAGGTACAACGCAGGACCGTAGAGTACATTTGCACGTATGAGATCGGGATATCTCATGACACAGAGCTTTGACAAATCTGTTCTCAGCTGTGTCTGAGTGCTTCGACATGGCGTTTATAATGCGCGTGATGCATTGAAAGTAACCGACAGGCATAGTTTGTAGTGTGCGTTATTTTCGTAGACCCACGCATTGGGCGTACATTTAATAGCTTCGTAAAAATTACCGGATTACAAATACTCTGCAACGCAGCTACGCGCCAGAGGTGTTGCTAAAAAGGAGATTCTTGGTCCGACAAGTTCCTAAGTATTTATTGTAATGACTTACAGAACACGATGGAACCTATGAAATGAATTTCTTTGGTCTGTGACAGCTTTGGTGTGCTATCAGCAGTCAATTGTATTTACACGGAAAAAGACGCTGTCTGTTGATAGATTTTGATAATGTCCAGCACCGACAATGATTTTACCTACAGTATTTTGCATCACACCGTACGTGAACGAGTATGATGTTAAAGTGGCCGACTTCTTGCAGCGCGAACTTTGTTGCAGCGTGTTTGTAACAAACGTTTTTAAAACAAACTATTACGTGAATGAACAATTAGTTAAAACACTGTATCGAATCGGAGAGCAATAAAATCCCAATATCCATACGTAAAACGTACAGCTAATCAGGCAACTAGGAAAACGTGCCAGCGATCAACGCTAAATAGCGCGGGCCGCTGTTATGACTACAGCCGAACACCTAGCAGAAGAGTGAGGGCAGCGGAAACTATAAAGGGGGCAAAGAATCCAATCCCAGTCTCAACAAATTTCAGCTTTTATAATCAGTTTACCAACACAACCAAAACCGTCACGGGGCTCTCTGCGACTCGGTTCTGCGAAAACCCTGCACTTCAACAAATCGGGTGTTAAGGACTAAAATCCATCTCCATACCCCCGCAGACAGGGTGGGATAGGAAAACAGTGATAGGTACCAGGTACCCTAGCACTACATAGGAGACCTAATAACAAGCTACGTGGTGGGTACCAGGCCCCTAGCACTGCACAGGAGACCTAGTAACAAGTTAAGTGGTGGAATTGCTGCAGTTTTATCACTATGAATGACACCTACACAGCATTGGATATCCTTCGGATACCCTTATTATATCTACAATGAACAATTAACGAATCGAATATTTTTTTACTTGTAACAACAATACAGTAGATATTTGCGTTTGTGTCGAAACCTGCTACTCTAGTTCAGTTATTAAAATTAGTTATAGACGTGGAGAAAACCTTTGTGAAGGAGGAAGTGCACAGAAAACTAGTTGGGTAAATCAGGATAAAAAGAACATAGATGATCGAAAAAAAATGTTTTTATCTTGTCGTACTAACCATCTGGCTGTGAACTGTTTTTACAAAGAGGAAAGTAAAAGGAAACCTATGGAAACAGAAGGAAATAGTGCGGAGAATAAAGAGAATAATAAAATACATCCAACACAGTCAGAGTTACGTCCGCCGTTTCCCTTAAAATATGTAGTTTTTACTTGTAAGTCATGCATTGGGACTGTGCGCAACGCATAAAAATGGTCGTCGTGCCTAATGTAAATAATGTGCAGTCAACCGTGAAATACGGGCTGATGTATATCCCAATAGTGGTCGATAATAAAATTACAGTTTCTGCTTTAATTGATTCTGGCGCATCTAGTTCTTTGATTAGTCAGGAATTTTGCTGTATGCGGAGTGTGAATAAAGGCAGTGTATAACTTATTAAAAGTGATACAATAGGTTTCTCTCTAGAAAATGGTGGGGAGATACACTCAAGTTGTATTGCTAGGTGCCAATTTAAAATTGATAATTTTTCGTGGAAAACAAATTGTAGGGTTTCATCTCATTTGAATGACGATATGATAATAGTGGTAGAATGTTTGGGCCAGACCCCATAGCTACCTTAAATATCGCTATGAAAGAACTGATTTTTAATTTTTATCCGTTACAGTCACGTACATGGACTACTGGCCGTGTAAAATACCGCGTGATGCAGGCAAGTGATTTGAGAGACTTACAGCGTGAAAAGCTCGAGGCTTTGAAGTCGGAATACATGGATGTAGGGACGACGCGTCTGGGACATTACACTCAGAACACAATTAAATTGAGACTTACGGATAGTGAGGTAGTATCATCCGTGCCATACCGTGTTTCGCCTCCTAAATTGCGTTTCTTTAGAAAACTTGTGCAAGAAATGAAGGAACAGGATACTTCACAGGAGTATTCTAATACTCATTCTAGTCTCGCGTTCTTGTTGCCAAAGAAATCTCAGGGTCAGTATCGCATTATATGTGATTACCACCGTGTTAATAAAAATATATTTGTGGATGAACAGCCGTTACCATGTCAACATGTACGAAAGGCAAGAAATTTTTCTATTTTCGATCTAAATTCAGCTTTTTTGCTGTGCGAGTCACATCCCGAATCTCGCGAAATATTGGTTTTTGTGACACCATGGGGACAATTTGAGTGGAAAAGATTGCCAATGGGAGTACATGTGGGACCTCAAAGCATGTCCCGTAGTTTGTTTAAGGTTTTGAGTAAGTACCAGTACGAATTCTTATTTACTTACATTGATGACGTGGAATAGTTTTGAAGAACACTTGCAGCATTTGGAAATAGATTTAAAGGCTTTGAGCGAGAATGGTTTAACCATCAACCCGGAAACATTTACATGGGGACAGAGCCATACACAGTATTTGGGGTTCATCATTTCACAGGGGAAATTGGTAATTAATCCTGAAAAAATTAGACCAGTAGTTAATTTCCCACCTCCTAAAAATATTAGAGGAAAACGACGTTTTTTTTAAATATGGTTGGGTTTTATTCCAAATTCATAAAGGGTTTTGCCCAAATAGCTGAGCCCCTAAATGCACTTAAGAGAGAAGGAGTAGAATGAGTTTTCAAGAAATTGAAAGGAAAGAATTTGTCACCTCCTGTGTTGCAATTACCTGATTTTGATAAAAATATTATCCTTCATGTTGACGCTAGTTCATAGGCTTTGGGAGTAGTGTTATGCCAGGAACTAGAGGTAAAATTGGCGCCTGTAGCATATGCGAGTATATTTTTAATACCAGCTGAACAACGATATACCGTTTATGAGAAGGAAGTGCTAGCCACCCTATATGGAATGGAAAACATTTCTGAATATCTTGACCACTCCGAGTTTGCCTTGCACACGGTTGGGTATTAAATAATGCTAAACCTGCATATAGGATTGCGCGACGGCTGGCGCGTCTTACTAAGTATCGTTATAATGTAAAGCACGCAGAGGGCATTGATAACGGTGATGCCGATTGTTTATCGCGCATGTAAGATGATGATGAGTTTTTCGTAAATAATGAACGAAAGGAATCTGAGGCCATGAAAATATCGGAAAGTAAGGTCAACAAGGATGGCTATATTGCAGGAAATTCCGCAGGCTTATCTGAAACGACAGCAACATCAAGGATCAGACCATGAATGTCAGAAATTGGAATTTGATATTTTGACAGGAAAATGCGGGTCATATGAGACCAGAAAATGCTTGATAGGGCATGTTGACCAAAAATTGGGAAAATTTGACATTTTTGTGCCTGCTGTTTTGTTCCCTGTTTTGTACCAATATTACCATAATTGCTTTTTGGGGGTCATATAGGGCAGAAAAAACAATTTGCCGGATAAAATTGACGTGTTTTTGGTCCGGTATGAACCAAGATATAATTAACTGTGTTCGTAGTTGTGAAGAGTGCCAGAAAGCAAAACCACGAAATACTCGTTCTATGGGAAAATATAGTGCTAGTGTGGCCAGTTCTCCATGGGAGAGAGTGTATCTGGATGAATTTGGGTCGTTGCTGAAGAGTAAGCTGGTTTTTCATCCATTTTGGTAGAAGTTGATAGTATTAGTAGGTTTGGGTTTTTTCCCCCCGTTGCGAACAATGAAGTCCGGAGAAATATGCAAGGTTTTAGGCCCACGGTTATTTCCAGTGTTTAGGTCACCAATGTTTATAGTTTATAGTAACGGATAATGCGACACACGTTACTAGTGTCAAGATGAAAATAATATGTTTTTGTGGGGCATAAAGTTAGTGCATAAATCCAATTATTATCCTAAGGCAAATTTAGTGGAATGCTACAATAGGGATAAGAATGCTGCGTTACGTGCGTTTCAAAGTGGAACACATCGTGAGTGGGACGATGTGCTATATCAACTGGCATTGGCTTTCAATAATGTGGCAAATGATGTCACTAAGCATGTTCCATCTGAACTGTTTTTGGAGAGAACAGTGTTTCACCCGTTGATTCATGCTTCGAGGTGCGATGAGGACCGACGCATGAACCCCCTACCACGAGTACAGCAGCACGATAACGCTGTCCGATTGTAGAATAAAGACCAACCCTAGCTCCGGTAATGTGGGGCGCTACTTGCGTTGTGACGGCATTGCTTCCTCATTGTCTGTAAGCCAATGCTAGATGACGTGACGTGGCCGGAAATGTTGGGCCGGAAGTGTTTATTACTGTGTAATTCTGGAGCAATACATACCCTTCAATTCTACTTTGTGGAATGGGTTTAGAAACCGTGGCTGGGGTGAGAACGAGAGGGATCGCCTCCCGTCAGCGGTCATGGACACACAAACCAAAGCTAGGTATAGACCCATCACGTCTTTAGAAAAAAGAAGAAGGTAATATTTAAAAACAACATTTTAATAGAGTTTTTTGTTTTCATTTTTCCACATATTTGGAGAGAAATTTTATGTGAGGTTTAGAAAATCACCTTAAAGAGAGAATTTTCCGCTCACTACTGTAGCGAAAGTATTGTGGGATTTTAAATGAAAGCTCGTATTCTGGAGCGGAAATTATATATCGCTATTATTATGATTGAAAACGTTGTACAAAATTTTGTATTTATGCTCAACGCAGAGCGGAGATTCAACAATTGTAATTTCTAATGTAAAATTCCAATGTTCTGTAATAATGTAAAATACGTTAATATATGTAACGTACAAAAAAAGGGGTTTCCTTCTTTTTCATATGGTGCACATATGTCCTTTGGCAGCGTTAAAATTAATTTCATGCCCGACATAACATCTTATCTTGAAAATTGGCAAATCTTTTTGAATAGTAGTTCTCTCAGTAGAGAGGACAGGAGGATAAATGTTGTGAAGGTTGTTGAAAGTTGCCGGCAGTTGGCTGGCGTTGACATTGCATGAGATTATCCAGTCTTAGTCCTGTTTGGCCAAGGAGGCGAAAAGGCGGATTTTCTCGGGGTCACGGTGTGTAGAGATTTTGAGAATAAACATTTCCTGAAGTAACGTTAATGGGCCGAAGTATATTGTGTAGTATTTCCATATCTTAGTATTGAAAATAAAGATTATTGTTTCAGTATTTAGCAGTCATAGTTTGCCCTTAATCATTCTTAGATTCTTGTGTATATATTGGACTAGGTAAATTCCCAATAGCTGTAACAACAAGAAAAGAAATAGCAATTCAGACTATGAACATACCACTCGCATTGCTAACACTATTTTGAAGCTCTTTAACATGGCCAAAATATTTTTTTTTTCCAGACAGCTACAGCTTAAAATGTTTCGGATGAATTCCAGCAACTGTACTATAAATCAAAGTTCTGCCCGTAGCGGCGACAGCGCACTTGATGTGCTTTGCAGTTTCGTTCTATACGTTCCTGCGCTTCTCGACCTCAAACGTAGAGAATAAGGTAGACTTGCTTCTTAAGAGCCCCCCCCCCTTTTTTTTTTCGCCTTTCTTATTCATTTTCTCTCTCTCTCTCTCTCTCTCTCTCTTTCTCTCTCCAAACGCAAACCCGTCAGAATAGCGAGCAGCACTGCGAGCGCGGCGCCTCCCAGCGGCGGAGAAGTGAACTCGCAAGGATCTCTCAAGGTTTCGGGAGGTGCGGAAGAAGGAAGTGCCTGCAAGGAGCGAGACCGGCAACTTGCCAAGCGCCGCTGCGCGCCTGGCGGTCTCTCACGTGGGAGGCCATCGTTTCTCATCGAGGCAGCGCGGTGCAGCGCAGCACCAAACACAGTTCTTCAAGCTTGACCTGCCGAATTAAAGTTGAAAGAAATACATAACTAATTTTGATGTAGCTCTCTTAAAGTTTTAGAATCTGCCCAAACATGACTGACACAATTCCGTAAACCGGGGTTGCTTGGTAAATTTGAACTATAATCACGATTTTTATTTTGGTGCCATTTGGCAAAGGAACAGCAAACCGTATTTTAAATTCTATTTGCTTAGGCAAAGTTTGATATTACTTTACCAAACTTTATAAGACCAAATATTTTAAGTGTTTCAAATCTATTCCAGCATATACAAAGTGTGCCAGGTCTATGGTAGTTAAATAAAATAAATAATTAAAATTGGCTGTAATAATATAGATATAACCTTAAATTGATAGGAAACAAATACAATGCACAATGCGAATAAAATTATTATTTTTTTTTTTCAACAGCATGTCTAGCTATAATGTAAGTTGCTTGCCTTTTTGAAACTATTTAGAAATCCTACGGTGTCGCGGCAAAGTACAGTGTCTTTACACAAAAGGTTTACTTGCCTATATAATTTGTATGAGCTATTCTTTCCACCACAGACAAGCTCCGCTTTTTCGATAGCTGAAACCGAGTTCCAGCCAGGTGTGATAGGAGAAAATGACTGTTGCCTGCTGCGCCGCGCTTCCTGAGTGTAGAACACGCTGCTTTTTCATTCCCTGGCGCGCTTGCTCGTTGAGTAGATGGTCGTGTTACGGTACTCGAGCGCACGGAAATGTGTCCTCGGGCCGCTTCCGCGCGCAATACGCAATACTCTCTCCAAACAACTTGGCAGGCGAGTGCGGGCGCCGAGAGTGCTCGAGTGCCGTGTGAAATACGAGCCACTTGACACACTTGCAAACACGTCCGTCCGACTTTATGGCCGCCGAGCAGCCTCAAGCTGTCCTCATTTATCTACACACATTTCATCTTCTCCTGCGCCATTAGAAACCTGTCTTTAGGTTTTAAAATTTTATATGTCCGAAATCATTACATGTCCATGAATTTCTCAAATATTTATGGGGAACGTCTAACTTCAGTAATGACTGCTCGTGTGCTCCTTTCATTATCGGACCACAGCTGTGTGGACACGCTCTGGAAAACTATTTAGCCAGTAGTAAAAGTGACACTGCAGTTAGCAGAAAAGTTATTTGGCGGAACAGGCGTTTGGTCGAAAATTTCTCTGTCAAATCGCATACAGGCATTTGACAGAACAGGCGTTTGGCAGAACAGGCGTTTGGTTGTGGACAGGCATATGGCCGAACAGACGTTTGGCATAAAATTTTGCAAACTATTTCTTAGCCAAATGACAGGTAACCGTAAACATATCAAACGTCTGGCGCAAGGTCTGACACAGAGTAGTTAATAATACAGAGGTGAAACAGCAACTCATTGCACGAACTCTACTCACACATGCCACCAAAATGACGTCACTAGCCAGCAACATGTCGGAACGCCGTTCGCCAATCACCACTCGGTAACTTACCTGCCAGCTAAGTAGCCCAGCCAATAGGGTGCATTTCGCAGCACGCAGTTGCCAATCAAACAACAGACCCGTTCCCAGACCCTCGTACAACCGATCAGAGAATGAGTATTCCCCCATAAAAGGAACCGCCAAGCCATTTCGTCTTTGTATATTTATTTACTCTGTGGCACTGATATGGCGTGCATCAGTGTCTATTCTAGTTGACTCGTCTCATAGGACATTTTGTGGAGACGCTATCAGTCTGTGGTGACATTAACAAGGTAAAGATGTCCTGCATGTCCCTGTTATATGTTAAGCGGCCTGTGCCGGAATTTTCGTACCTAAATATGCTCGTGGAAAATTCGTATTAGTCGCATAAGCCCTATTCACTTTTAAATAATACGCAATAGGAATTGAAAAAATAAACTGAGTCTAGCATTCCGACGTAAACATTTTCTTAAATTATATTCGTAAGCAGATGCCACTCACGAATTTTGAACAGCTTTTAAATGAAAAATATACGACTTGAGCTCTGCGCACTGTTTGGTGGCCTGGGCAAACGGTTGCCTTTACACTTTCGACAATGTGCGAAATCATGTACAGTAATTATCACTTACAGTAGGCTTGATACGAAACGTCTATGTGTGCCTGTGAATATGTGAACGTTTCATTGGCTGTTGCACTTTGCTTATGACACGTATTTTTTTCTTGCCCATTGAGAGCTCACCAGCTGTGCCAACAGACGTCTGTTATTGGCCTGTGTTGCAGGGCGTGGCTAGCTTCACTTGGTGCAACTATGGCACTAGTTATACTGGCCACTAGTGCACGCAAGTTCATCATGCCCGGTATAAGATTTTGTAGTGAAGCGATTTTAATCAGCTGAACGTTATGATTTTAAGGACCACTATTTAATTGTGTGCTTCTTGCGTACCCAAGTAAAGGATGAAACGGTGTAGGCAGGCTTGTGCTATTTCATAACTGAGGTAATATTAATAAATGTTTGCTCGTATGGATTACGGGCATCACCTTTGAAAGTGTTAAGACATGACGTGGAAATGATAAGGGCGATACTGAAACACGTATCAAGAGCATCTTCGCCTTACGATGCAAGGCGCTGAACTGGCGTGCAGACTCCCCGCCCTGCTGCGTGTAATTACACTGAAGAGCCAAAAAAAAAAACCTGTATAGGCGTGCGTATGCAAATAACAGAGGTATGGAACCAATCAGAGTACCGCGATGCCGTCGGCAGAGCCTATATAAGGCAAGCGTCCGGCAAAGTTGCTAGATCGGTTACTGCTGCTATAATGGCAGGTTATCAAGATGTAAGTGAGTTTGAACGTGGTGTTATAGTCATCGCACAAGAGATGGGACATAGCATTTCCGAGGTAGCGATAACATTTGGATTTTACCGTACGGCCATTTCACGAGTGTATCGTGAATATCGGGAATCCGGTAAAACATCAAATCTTCGACATCACTGCGGCCGGAAAAAGATCGTGAACGAACGGGACAAACGACGACTGACGAGAATCATTAAACATGACAGACGTGCAACCCTTTCTCACATTGGCGAAGATTTCAATGACTCCTACATACCTTCAGACATTAGTCGAGTCCATGCCACGTCGTCTTGCAGAACTTCTGCGTGCTCGTGGGGGCCCTACACGATATTAGGCAGGTGCACGAGTTTTTTTTTTTTGGCTCTTCAGTGTATATTTCAGTGTTGGAGAGAAGTCTCACAATGAGACACTCGAATTTTATTCCTTCTTTGTGCAAGTAAAAAGAAAATATACATGCGCACTTAAATAAACGACGTATCCATGAGAGAAGGACAAAGAGAAAGACGAAAAGAGAGACATGCAGAGAGACAGAGAGGGACAAAGGGAGAGAAAGAGATAGAGATAGAAGTGAAGTGAAGAGATTTGGGCGGCTCTTAAAAGCGAGGTCTGAGAACCGAAGAGGGTGATTGAGGTGAGTATGGAGCAGCGCCGGAATGAAAGGACGGGGTAACGGGAGGGAAATCCCCGAGAAAACCCGCCGACCAGCAGCATCGTCCGGCACGATTCTTACATGCGAAATCCGGGAGTGGCCTTGCCGGTAATTGAACCGGGTTCGCGTTTGTGGGAGGCGAGCAGGCTAACCGCTCACCCACCATGGCCCCCAGATAGAGATAGAAAGAGAGAAAAATTGATAGAGAAAGAAAGAAACAGAGAGAGAAAGAGAGAACAAAGAAAAAGAAGAAGAAAGTGAGAGAAAGACAGAGAGAAATAGAAAGTGTAGAAGAAAGAGAGAGAAAGACAGAGAGAAATAGAATGAGAGAGGGAACAGAGAAAGAGAGAGAAGGGAAGCGGGAACATTCAGACTTGCCCAGACGCCGACACTATCCGGTGAGACGCTACACCATTTCGCCAATAGCGTCTCGTGAGGGCGATAATATTCAACAGCAAGATAACAACAACGCAGAGATGTTTCCGATCTCGTAAATATTTCTAACCACCGATTCGCGGGATCGCCATTTGTGACCGCACAAAAACGAATAATCGGCCATTACACCTGGCACACCGTTTGATAACGACCACGAAAGGAGAGAAGGGAACGTTAACAAACTGCTATTCAACGCGTGTATTATAAAAGAGGCATGAAATTTTTATTGGATTATAAGGGCCAATTTCCGTGCGTAAACGGCTCTCGCGTGGTTTCCAGAAACTAGGGTTTTAATGTCCTGTCACTGTAACACCAAAATAATTTGAGCCAAAATATAAGCAATCAAATATTCCATCAACTGATTTTTTTTTTTCGTTGATCTGGTACTTGCAGCGCACTTTTCTACATCAACACGTTTTTTTCTAAGATATTCAAATCTAAATACAAATATTTCAACAAGTAAAAGAGAGGACTTTACTAAATAATGAATAGCCAAGGATACGTTAAACTAATTAAAATAACTGACATATGAATAAAATATTAAAAAATGTTTCCAGGTCAGAACATGAAAATTTTTCAAGAACGTGACTTTATTTCAGTATAATAATCAGAATCTCACAAATGAAATATAAAAACAGTTACACTCACAATAAGCGAAATTCGTCCCTTCCCCAAAGTGGCTACAAAATAGGACCAAGTAAAGAAAATCTACATACAAATAAAGATGAAATATTTTCTCCAAGTTATGCCATTTTCTGTCGGTAATAACGGTAGTTATAGCAGGGAATAAACAAATTCCATTAAAAATCTGCCAATAACCTTATTGACATTTTACTCACAAAATAAAAATGGATTGTAAGGTACAGTTCGGAAAAGAGGAGATGAATATAAATCCTAACTTTATAAAACATTTAAAGCAAAATTTTAAATTACATTTATATGAAATATGAATGAAATAGTTTAAGAAAAAGTCTGCTCTAACTGATGGCGGATAAAAAAACTATTTCAAAGGAACTGACTGCGTTTTTAAGATCATGTCAACGCGACGATATTAATTTTTACGTCGTGAATTCAAATTGTTGTTGTGGCCAAATACAACGAACAGAGCATCGTCTGCCTTCACCAAAAGACGACACGGAGGAGATGTTAGTGGGCAATATTATTTTCACACGGCCAAACAGCTACCAACAATATATTTTGTTGTCACTCTAAATTAAATTTTAAGTTCTACGAAATGTAGAGTATATTTAAGAATCTGTATATTTCAATAAACGGAACTCTCTTTGCTATAATGACTACTGTATCTCACAACAAAAAATGTTCTCGAGTCAACTCTGTACATTTAGTTCACCACATAAAAAAACTGTTTTTTTACAGTTGAATGGATCTTGCTGGAAGTGATGGAACTACATCCGAAATGTCAAAAAAAAATCACTTGCCCTGAATGAACGGTATTAGACTGAGGCGAGCGAGGGAAGGAGAGCAGTAAATTTCACAGCTCCCTCGTACGCAGTCTCCCCTGCGAGTAGTTCCCGTAACGCAGCCACCCTCTCCCCGGGCATTCCCCAGCCGCTGCATCAGCGCCGGACGTAAAGCTCCCCTGAACAGCCGCGGACTGTTTGAATCACAGTCGTCCACACTTGAGTGTCGGAGGTCTGTGTCGTGCAGGGGCGAGCACCTGGGCCCCACGACCTACCCCCACACCAACATATCATCGTCCCTCGCGCCTCCAGGGAGCCGCTGCAGATGATTGCAGCTCCCTCGCACGGCGCTCGAGAATTGAATCGCCGGGCGCCGTTTCCTGAGGGGAGTACAGGCAGCTCGGGTAAAGGCTGAGCACATCTGCAAGCCCTTCTTCAGGTCTACTTGTATGCACATTGCGTATTCTTCCGCCATGTGTAAAATTAATATTTTCATGGGCCTGATTAATTTATTCATGCGTCGGTCAAGTTTGTGAAACTATTACAAAAGTAAATATTTTCCATATATGCTCATTCTTATAAATATAAGAACTCATAATAACTACAACAAAATAAATAATTTCAGTATTCACAAATGTTTACCTAACGATTTTAATTCAATCTTTAAATATGGAAATACTTTCCTTCCGTCGTTACCAACTTTACTGGGCGCATGGCACTCAGTGTACCCCTTGCAATATATGCAGGTAGGGGCAGTAACATTTTTTAAAGGTTGATTTTAAAATTTTTTAATTAATCGTGAACAGCCTATTGTATACGCACAGAATATAGTCCATTCACGGTTACTTCCAACTTTTCTAAAGCCCTGCCCAAATTCTACTTCCAAGATATTCCTCCTCGTGCAAACAAAGCTTAACCAAGTTTTCAAAATTATACAAAAGTGACAACGCGCCACACTCATGCGCACTCATTGAAACGATATTTTCCATAAGAACTATTTCTTACTAGGAATTACCAACACAACTATTTTCTCCCTGTCTCAATTCGTATTAATTATAAATGAAATATTATAATTTATAGATAACATGTAAAAGTTCCGTTCAACTAAAAATAAGATACTTTTATCTTTACACAAGTATAAAACGCTTCTGATACACGACACATCTAGGAAACAACCAAACACTTCATATATGGTGTGATTTTCCAAAGGTTTGATTCAAAAAGTGTGAAGGAACCGCGAACAAACTATACTCTGTGTTATAGGTGACCTGCTGCAGTGGAATGGCGAGCTCATTACCGGGAATAAAGTGAGCGACGACGACGAATACAGATGCCGATTATTTCTCCTTAAAGAACTTGCAAACTTGGAGAGTTTTGGCACGCCGAACGACCAAGAGCAATGCCGCAGAATACGAAAAAATACAGAAGCGAAACTGCTGCGTGATTCGCTATCTACAGACGCACGAGCCAGCTAATATGGCGGAGTGCCGTTTGCGGATCTATGCCAGATTATGTAACACATCCAGTAGAGAATGTTGCGGACGTCCAGAGAAACACGCGACCAATGAACAATCCAACACACATTCAGCAAAGGAACGGCTTCGGTATTTCGCTTCTGAGACAGTACACACTTCCGAATGCTGAGTACTTGATAGCGTGTCGAGACCAGCTTGGTAAGAGTTCGCGTGCGTCAAGAGAGCGCGATAATACTAAGGGCTTTCCTAAAAGAACGTCGAAGACTACCTCCTGCCTGAAGGACCACGATTGTGGACACTTCTGTGACTGGCAAGTGATGAGAAGTGGAGAGATTTGGGCGGCTATTAACGCCGATGTCTTGAGAGCCGATAAGATAGCAGTAACGTGAGTACAGAGAAGTGCTGGGTTGCAAGGGTGGGGGAAGCAGGAGATCCCCGAAAAAACACGCCAATCAGCAGCACCGACCGGCACGATACCCAGACGCAAAAATCCGGGGTCAGCTCCACCGGA
Source organism: Clitarchus hookeri (assembly GCA_002778355.1). Classification (NCBI taxonomy): domain Eukaryota; kingdom Metazoa; phylum Arthropoda; class Insecta; order Phasmatodea; family Phasmatidae; genus Clitarchus; species Clitarchus hookeri. The sequence continues at coordinate 424,269 of NQII01000626.1, read as the reverse complement.
ATTCGAACCAAGTTCGTCTAGGTGGGAGGCGAATAGTCTGACCACTAAACCACCGCTTACAAGTATATAACTTTTTTTATTGTTACAAGACGAAAAAACTTGTGATATTATTTAGACATAGGACAGGTTTCAAACACGCGCACCTTTCTGTTGTGTTCACATTTGAAGTACAGATAAAACTATTGTTCAATACATTTTGCGCAAACTGAAACCAAGTCACGTGTTTGATGCAAACGCTTAAAGAGTTTGAACTAAAAATGTTAAGACTCCGTTTACCTCAACTTCAGCGCTAAGCATTATTGCGAGGTAGACCCTCCTATAAAGTTACCGTAATCGTATTATAAAGTTTGCCAACCTCTTCCTGCGAGGCGGTATCTACCCGAGAAAAGAATTTTCCGTGGTAGCTCGTCAAAATTAAGCAAACTTTATATAACTTTCACCGCTTAGCAGAAGTTGTTTAATTTTCCTCCGGTTAACGTATCGTACACCGGCAACCTGTGTTTCTTCCCTTCCAAGTAGTATTTTGATAATGATATTCGAGCCTATTTTAACGGGAAATATTCTATATGCATGTGTTTCAATAACAGTGATCACACGTATGTTTGTACTCACGAAAATTAGGCTTAGGGTGGAAGAGATCTTAAATTAAAATCCTGAGCAATGCAGGGGTGCGCGTGCAATTTCGGGAATACGTAAATTTTTGTGTAATATGTGAACTATCCTTCCTAATTAATGGAAATGCGTGACAAGTATATTGCTACCGCCTTTAAAGCCGTTCAAGAAATAAAAAAATATTCATTCAAAGATATTTTATTGTTTTGTGATATATCAGTGCCAAATTGATAAAAAACAGAATAATTTGCAATGTAACATTCATAGTTTAAAGTGTAAATGTGAAGACGTTTGAATGTAACTTGATTCGTACAAATTTAAGCAGTAATTTTAACACAAAGATTTTGTTTCACGGAAGAGAGGGGGGAGGTAGATCTGCTATGGTGTAGTGGTTAGACTACTCGCCTCCCATCTAGGCGAACCGGGCTCGATTCCCAACGGGGTCGCTCCCGTATTTTCGCATGTGGGAATCGTCCCAAACGATGCCGCTGGTCGGCGGGTTTTCTTGGGGAGCTCTCGTTTCCCCACCCTTTCATTCCGGCACTGCTCCGTACTCACCTCACTTCACCCTCATCACCTCTCAAGACCTAGGTGTTAAGGGCAGCCCTAATCTCTTCACTCTTTCCCTAATTTATTTCACCTTACGTTGTAGGAGTGACATGTTGCAATTTCTTTGAAATATCCTGACGTAACGTTTTGACTTATAACCATTATTGCTTTTAATTTTATCTCTCAGACCTGAAATTGAAATACAAGCTATCCGCATAACTTAACTCGTGTGTGCGAAAAATGCCAGAGCTTAAAGGCAAACGAAACGAAACTCATAGCAAATGGAAAGCAAGGCGTGATATGAGCCCACCATCGGCAAGAAAGTGGGCGATGCCATTTATTAGGGATGCCGAGTTTTTCTTTTAAGAACTTGAGAATATTTTACAATATAAGAATTATTGCGCATTCTTAGACGTAGCAACGCCCTCTAAACTGACGTGCAAAAGCGTATAAATAGAGGGCTGTTGAGGATCTCAACAGGTATAGTTGTTCTTCGTCCTGGCGTAAGTGTGCCACGTTTACGTCAAAGGACACCTTTTGAGTACATTACGGAGATTGAATGGGGCCGAATGATCAGCTTGCGTCAAGGAGGATTTTTATACAGCAAAATTGCTATTCATAAGAGGCCTAATGCAATGACAGTTATGCAAGTGTGGAAGCAGTGGACTGAAGAGAACAGGATGAGTCGAAAACTCGGATATTGGACCACAAATTCGATGACACCACTGGATGACAAGAGACCTCATCCGCATGGCAGTAATGGACCGTTCAACTTCATCTTGAGTGTTAACAGAACTTAAGACCCTGCCACAGGACTGACAGTGTCTGCTTCCGCGGTTCAACGGCGTTTGCGTGCATACTTTATTCTGTGTAAGATTCTCTTGAGTCTGAATCATCGACGCTTCAGACAACAACGGGCTCACGATCACACCCACTGGCGTGCAGATGGCATCACGTGTTTCCGTACGAGTCCCGCTTCAACTTGGATGCAACGATGGCCGCAAACGCATTCTACGTTATCAAGACGAGCGCCACATTCCACAATGCATTGTTCAGCACCATACCGTACAAACGATGAGCGTGATGGTTTGACGAACAATGGGGTATCATAGGCGAGATCGCCTATTAAAAATTGTGGACGCTCAAAGAAAAACTGCTACATCAGGGAAGTCGTGGAAGCTAAAGTCGTCCCCTGAGCTATAATCTAAGACAACGCCCGACAGGTAAGAAATTTCCAGGCCATCTTCGAAGCGAGACAGATACTGATTCTTCCCTAACGCCCGAAATGTCACCTAATGAACATGTCTTCGATACTGTCACTCAGCAAACAGCCAGACATTCTCAACCAGCAGCCAATACCGCTGATATGTGGACCAGAGTAGAAAGAGTCTGGCAAGCAATTCCCCAGGAACACATTCATGACCTGTTTGATTTGAAGCCACAGCGTGTAGCAGCTCTTATTGCAGTTCGTAGAGGATTTACAATGTACTGATTTTTGGCGAGTAATGTTGTATTGCTCTGAAACTGTAATATTTTATTCGGTATACTTCTAGTACATTTTGTAGTAAATCTCCTTCGCTCCTGATGGTTACCTAACGGTATTGCATTTTTCACAAACATGAGTATGTTTCCAACAATGTATGCTTCATGACGTTGTGATAACATTGATTACTATTTTGAGCGTACTTAGACGTATAATTTTTGTTAAATTTTGATATTGATACGAAGCAATACAAAAATTTTGAAAACGTACAGGAACTTTATTTTAGTTTTGAAAATCAATTTTCTGTCAGTGTCACATTTTTTTAAAACAATAATTCCATATCACAACTATTATATATATATATATATATATATATAATAGTGGTGGCACCACTGTGTCTCTAGGTGGCACCACTGTGCCACCTAAAGAGGTGGCACAGTGGTAAACCACCGGACTCGCACTCAGGTTGACCTGGGTTCAATAACCAGTTCGGCCATCCTGATTTCGGCATTCCATTGTTTCCCGAGATTATTCCAGGAAAACGCCGGGAGTTTCCTTACAAGAGGCCACGGCCGATTACATCCCCGTTACTTCTTCTTTGAGCAACTTGTTCCGCTTCTAATAACCTCACTGTCAACGAGACATTAAACCCTAACTACCAACGTAAAATGCTACAAACGTAGAACATTATTTGCGATTGTTGACACTGTGAAGGCAGGGTCGGCTGGGCGAGACGAGAGAAAGCCAACTGTAAAAGGGGCCGACTGCCCTTGCCGAGACACGCGCGTGTTGCTCAGCGTCACCTACAATAATGGACGAGAAGAAAGGAGGTGGGTGTCGAGAAGTGACGGGACGCAGTGGCTAGGTACACAGGAGCAGCCCAAGAAAACCCACCCTACCAAAGGTTAACCAAATATGTTTTGTCAGTACGAGGTCTGCGTTTAAAATAAGCACAGCACCTTAGTCTAACGATTGCTAATATTCTTCCAAATAAATTGATTCATGAACTTCCAGCTTTGAGATTGTTTTATTGCGTGCTAAACTTTTGAAAAAAAAAAAAATTCAACGATGCAAAGTGGGCTTAGCTGTCGACAGATATAACTTAATGTAAATTTTTTAAGAATGCGTATAAGAAGAAAATATATACTTTAGCAGTTTACAATAACACATATATCATGCAGACGGTTGAATCGTTTTATAATAATTTTGTAAATATTAACTTTTTTATCTAGAACTTCAATAGTTTTGTCCCATCCTTTAGTTTGTGTGGGGATACAGCTAGTTACTTACATAGATACATTAACTTCAAAAATTATGTAATGACTAGAATATATTTACACGCAAAATGAAAATAAAAAATTTACATTTTTAATATTTTGGACATTTTTAAGTAGTTTAAAAATTATACTCAGAAAGCTTTCTGTATTTACCTGTATCATGCTTCCAAAGATAGGAATAACTTTGCTTGAATTGATTTTTCCCTGCAAGATTATTATATTTTTCACCAACTTAAAATTTTATTCATCAGTTTGTACTACTATTTTGTTGAATGAGCATAAAACGTAGTCGACATGAAGCTGTACATCTCCAAACAACATTATTTCATTTTTGCGCGCATTGCAACACACCTTGCAAGAGGACGAACAGTCGCCTATGAGAGATGCATGCGGTAAGTAAAAGAAAGTAACTACAGTGCAAAGTCCCAGCATGACGCCATGACTCACGCGTCATAACCTCATAATTGCTACACATGTGGGGTCACTACAACTGAGAATAATGGTTTGGACGAAGTGATTCCAAGAACAATAAGTGAAGATACGTAGCATTTCAGGCTTTCCCTTCACCACGCGTCTGCTTGGTTTTCTGAGTGCTTGTTCCACTTTTCTTATCACCTAGTTACACAAATGCCAAAATAAGGACAAATAATACCTAATAAATAACAAATTAAGAATAAATATCAAAAAGTTAAATTTAAATTAAAAATATTAACTTAGCTCTTACGTGGTTTACTGTATAACAGCAACGTAGCAAAGAGGTACTTCGAAAACTCATATAAGTTGGCAGGAATAAATTGTATTGATAAAACACTTACTAAAAACTTTTATCCAAATACTTTTGCTGTCTGCAGTGGTTATCGCAGTCACAACACCTAAACAAAACAGTAATGATTCTCGTGTCTATACTATTAAAAACAATTACATAGAATTGCGTTCATCCATGTCCTGAAACGTGTATTTCCAGACACCGGGATGAAAAATTGGCGCCCCATGAAGAATGCGATTATAAGACGTGGGTGACGTCACATATACTATTGCTGTTAATCGTGCAGACTCCCGCTCTGTTTCAATCATTATGCCAAATTACAAAATAGTTAAACCAACACACATAAGTAAAGTCAACGATATTAAGTGAACCAACTTTCATAGACAGAGTATTCTCATAAAGAGCATCTTGTAGAAGAAAATGCAATGCTTATGTCGGACAACAAAGGGGTCCAGAAAACTGAAAGGCAGAGGATGGCGAAACCAAAAATATCACTGATGATTCAAACGCAATTATTTCTACCGGACAACTTTCAGAAAACGCATCTGAAGCGAAGAAGCAAACATTTTATAACATATGGCGAGTTCGTGCAAATAAATATTTGCAAATAATTCTTTGAGCAGACAAACCATCACTTGTATAGTCACGGTAGTTACGTGATATTTGGGAGAACACAGAGGCGATAAAAGCATTCGCACTTTTTAGTTAGCCCAAAAATCCTTTTTCTAAATGTGTTATTTTTCCACTGCTGCAGACTTATGCATATTATTATTGTTGTAGATGAGAAAAATGTAACCCCTGAAGTTCAATATTTTTGCCTAGTTAATTTTTATGTAGAAAAAAATATAGAAAGTAGGAGATTATCGTTCACAAATCTAACATTACCTTAAAAAATAACTTTGCTTTTTGGAAGTTTAGTAAATACGGCACAGTTATAAAAGTAGGCAAACTACTGCAGTTTTCATACAATTATTCACCATTTCGCAATGATTGAAAAATGTTATTTAGTTATCGAAATTTGTCGGTACTTACTGGTTAACAGAAACAAGTTTTCAAAGTTACTTGATGATTATAAAAAATGAACTGCGAAACAAATAAGCTATTATTTTATAGGTGTGTGACAGACAGCTGACAGCCTGTTAAGAACGGTCTTGCGAGCTAGACAAGGACATTTTTAAAAATATATTTTCGCCATTGCTTCATCTGACCAGGTGGCTCCACTGAGACGGGCCAGCAGGTGGCAGTCACCTAGGCACAGACTAATAGCTCCATTGTATATACGGCAGTGTGACGTCAGGTGACAGGCAGCGGCTGGACCAGTGCGCAGCCTGTGGCGCGCAGGCCCGCCGTGATTGGCCGCCGCCCATTGAGCTGTCCCTGCCGCCTGATTGATGCCTGCTCTCCAGCCGACTGTGGGTGTGCACTCACCTGCAACACAGGGAAAAAACACCGCTATCAGATACGCCTCGCTGAGACAGCATCTGAGGTACACAGTGTTACACACCTGAGACTCGCAGCAACGAGTCGTCAACACTACATGACATGCATGACACCTCATAACTCATGCTAACAGACGATAACATTTCAGCTTATATACAAACGCGCTTGAAGACAGCAAGCTATTATTGAAGGACCAATTTCACTCGCCATAAATTATTTTTTATTCCTTGCTAAGTTAAGCCTTTAATAAAATATATTTTTAAGACATGCATCAATAGTACTTATACTATTTACCTGGCTTTGCAATTCAATCATAACATGCATACTATTAAGGTATTTTCATTTTCAAATTTCCGTACGTAATGATTAAAGTAAGTTTCAATCTAGCTAATTGTAATAACTGTAGGCGAGGTGCCGCAGTGGTTAAACATTGGATTCGCTTTCGAAAGGACACGCGTTCGATTCCAGAATTTCCTGAATGTCTAGTGTTCCCTTACTACAGGCTTTGTAACCGTTTGGAGGCACTCAAAACACCCGATACATGTTATACCTGTATTGCAGAATGATGCAAATAACTAAATGAATATCGACGCATGTTCCAAAAAATTTGTTCATAACCCTTTCAGGCCCGATTTCATTTATTTTTCAGGTGTTGCAAATAAAATATTTTGATTATTGTGGTGCTTTAACACGACACAGCACTTGTCTCATTATCTCAACCAATAAAATGTGGGCTTTGTGTCCAGCTATAGAGAACAACCATTCATAAAGGCTATTCATGGTAAACTTAGCACTTTTGAAAGCTCTGCTGAAGATCTCTTTGTTTTGTTACTTTCTTACATTATGCATAATATGTATTCTTCCACCATATGTAAAATTAACATCGCCATGGGTCTGATCACTTTATTCATGCGCCAGTCAAGCAAAATGTGAAATTATTTTAAAAATATATTTTACCAACTTGCTATATTTTACTTATACCAGTTTATGCATAACAATCACAAAGCATATTAATTTATTTCAATTCAACATTACGAAATTAAGAACTATCCCTCCGTCGTTACCAACTTTACTGAGCGCATGCCAGTTAATGCGTCCGTTAAATTATATGCAGGCAGGGGCAGTGACATTTTTCAAATGTTGATTTCAAAAGTGCTTAAATAACCGTGAACAGCATATCCTAGAAAAGTAACACGGTTTACGAATCAGTTATGAACAGAGAACGTCATTTGGTATTGGGCCTCGCAGTGCACAGTACCGTGCAAAACACCTTCCTATTCGTTATATACACATCTACATGTGTACAATGGGTCTGAATAATTTAAAAGCTTCAATTGCAAGAAGTAAAAAAATGCAATATAGCAAGTAACGAGCCTTTAATTACGAAGGAAGTTTAAATAATCGTGTATTTAAAACAGCTACACTTTATTGGTTACCCGACTTCTGATAGTAAATAAACGCCTCAGTGACCTCGATCACTGAGGTAGCTCACATGAATTATTTTCTGTTAAAAAAGTGGGCTTCAGATAGGCTCCGCCCGCTTCTTGTGACGTGCACCTGCAAGTTTTGCCTGCCTTCCAGGCTATCAGAAGGCGCAAGTGATGATCTGTGTGACATCTCCTTATGAACTACGTGACTGCGATTATATCACCAACGAGACATTTGGTAACTGTGATATAGTTATTTATGTCATAAAATTGTCGATTGTTTCAGTGATGTTTATGTCACAATTCGTTCAGCAATCTAGAGTCTCCATCCGTGCAAACGACACAGACAGATGTAGAGTCATCTGCCACTGTTTAAGATCTGTCGTAAATGCAAGCATCTCTATAATGTTTCCCTATCTTTAATAGCTGCAACAGAGTGCTATCGGAAGAAGTGTGTGTTGCCTATCTGGCAGGTATTACTAGGTATTATTTTGAAAGCAAAACACGAATAACTAGAAAACTGTGATACTTGCAATCAATCTAACATTTCTATTAAAAAGCGACTGATAAACAGGAACTAAACACAATTAAAACAAGAGACGTGTTACAGGTGTATGTTACAGTTTATTGGCTTCTGTGGTTAGTTCAAGGTCAACTAGGCACTTTTGTAAGTTTATTAGTTTCTTCTTTTTGGCAATCGCGTATATTTTTGTCACAAATTAAAATAAACATTGCAGTTATTCTATTGGCTGGTGCACACTTGCATCGATCAAATTATACCGTGAAATGGTGAAATGCTTAGGAAGTAAAACACGTTACTGTTCAATCAGTTATCATCGCAACATGTGTAAGAAAAAGCAACCGAACGTCGGTGCTTTCGAGACATGGAGTTAAACGGTTAGCGTTACAGGCTTTCGCCCGGGTTTTATTCCCAGCACCACCTCTGAGATAGGCCTCCTGGTAAGGTGTTGACCAGACCTTGTAAGCAGACCATGTAAAAAAAAGTTTGTATTTTCACAAACCGTTATTGTTGCCAAGATAATTTTTGTAACACTACAAGTAAATTACAGTAAATTTTATAACACGATACTGTAAAATTTTTAAAACCTAAGTAGAATTTTAATAAGCTATTACTGTAGCCTTCAAAATAATTGTAAACATGGAGATACATAAACGATTTTATACTGCATAAAGGAGTGCGTCGTGAAGAAACAATATTTTATTTTTAGTGATTCAATAAAAACTATGGTAACTAGTTCCCAAAAAATAGTATGCTAAATTCACAGACATTTTACTGTGCAACAGAGGAGTCCACTGATATAGTGAGAGGCCTTGGTTGACAAATAACTACAGTCGTCGACCAGGGGTTGCAACAAACATATTCCCTCTACACGCCCTCCTCCCACCTGGCAGAGACAATATGGGATAGAGTATTCAACAGTTGTATTGGTGATGGGAGAGTCAAATTTGGGGACATGCGCAGAAGACAAAACTGGGTCTACCTCTTCTTTAGCCCGTTAATTGCCCTCTCTCTTCCTCCTCCTAAAAGTCGCGAACGGAAGATATTTGGGGCCGCGGTTGACTCAGCGGACATTGCGCTTGCATCCCACTAATGCGAACAGAGCTCGATTCCCGCCGGGTCGCTTCCGGATTTCCGCATGTGGAAACCGTGCCATACGATGTCAATGATCTCCGGGTTTTCTCGGGGATCTCCCGGTTCCCTCGCCTTTGCAATTTGAGGCTGTTCCTTACCTACCTCGCTTCATCCGCATTGGCTCTAAAGACAGAAACTTCCAAAACTCTCCACTCCACTCCACTTTACTCCGAAAACGCTGCGGCAGCCGCCCGTGGCAGTGGCGTGTAGTGAAGTGTTGCAAGATGAGCTGGTGCTTGCTCACTGCTGTACATTCTCGGTGCACGCAGCTGGAGCCAATGATAACTGTGCACCCTAGGGAAACTAAATGCATTCGGCCACTCACAAGCGAGCAGTAAAGGACCCATTACACGCGTACTGTGGCGTCAGCTGTCGAAAAACGTTCTAGTGGTGGAAGTGTAAACTAGCAAGCAACATGGTACAGCCAAGAGCTAACGCCAGCTTGCCTTGCAACAGTTCACCGCACGCCACTGATCCGTGGCTACACAGCGTCCTGATCGCGATGACTTCTATTATTTTGCAGAATTCGAGAAACCTGCCCTGTCGCTTTTTGTACGGAAGTGAACTGGAGTGGGAACGAGGTAGGCTGCGCGGGCGGATGACGTCAGTAATTAGCGGACGTGGGTGCGAGCAATAAGCCGGCAGCGAGTGCCTGGGGCGCGAACCGGGAGGCGACACACAGCTAACACCCCGGCGTCATGGTCCGTCACGCGCCTTACCAGGTGAATATTCATGAACCCCCAGGCATCTCCCCCGGCTACGTCGCCTCCTCGCCAAGCTCTGTGCAGAGCGCCGCTCTACACAGCGTGCCTGCGAACGCCATATTCTACTAGCGGTTTCTTCGCAAGTTTTGAATCAAACCTTTGAAAAATCACCCCACGTATGACGTGTTCGGTTGTTTCTTAAATATGCCATGTATCACAAGCGTTTTACACTTCTGTTAAAATGAAAGTACCTTATTTTCGCTTAGATTGAACTTTAACATGTATTTTATCAATAAAATATGATATTTCATTTGCTATTAATACAGATAAAAAGTAAAAGTTTGTCAGAAAATTCCAAGTAGTAAACAGTTCTTACGTAAAACAGTATTACACTGAGTGCACAAGAATGCGGTGCATTGTCCCTCTGGTGAAATTTGTTAGGTTAACTATTTCTGCCTGAGCCGGAGGAATATCCTGGACGTAGAACTTAAGCAGGGGTTCAGGAAAGTTGGAAGTAACCGTGAATGGACTATAACGAGTTGGCGCAGTTGTGAAACAGTTGACTCGTATTCGGAAGGATCTTTCTTAACACTTTAAAAACAGATTTATATATTTTGATACTACAGACAAATTTAATTCAGGTATACATTAGGGTGTCTCTAAGAAGCATGTATTCAAGTTATTAAATTTTTTGGAAAAACAGGTTTTTTGCAAATAAATCTGGGACACATATGTCCCATTAGCACCTTTCGGTGGGGACATATATGCCCCATTAGGTTGCTAAGTATATACGACAATTTTGACAACTTTCTAATGAATATTTATTTTGATACAACCAAATATAATAAGAGCATGAAATATGTTCACAATACAAAATTTATTATCGTATACGTATAACGTTTACATTGTCCATTTAAAATTAAGTAAACAAAAAGTAAAATAAGAATTTTTTCAGTAACTTCATAACAATGTATTTTGTTTTCATTTCCTCACTCTTGATATTTGATACGCTTACTGATTTTTAATAATATAAAACATACATACTTTTTATCACAAAAAAAAATTGCACTCTGTAAACGAAAAGTAAAACAAATATTTTACAGTAAAGTTTTTGACTATCCTAACACTGTCTCTGGTTTTCATTTATTCCATCTAGTAACTCTTCCCATACTTGATAAACTTGCTAAATGTAACAATACAAAAAACACGCACTGTATATAAAATCACAACTACTAGCACATTTTGCAAATAGGAATATTTTGCAATTTGGGTGAAAATGTACTGTTACAAGAAATGAATGGAATAATCAAAACTATTTTCTGAGGATTATGTCTGCAATATGTTTCCTATTTCCACTGATATTTATTCATGTATAGTAATAGCCCACACTTCATAGCGAATAACATTACAGTGCTACTGTTAGATTAGGTGTGATACAGGATGAAACAATTTTTGCAGAGAGGCAGTTGACACATCTGGCAAAGTGTTTTCCTTCTTGTTTCAATCTTCTGCTTTGAACAATGATAGCATCTACTCCTTGTATTCCCTTCAACTGGAAGGCAGTCATCTACATTCAATATTTCTAAATCTTTTCGATGGACGACCGCTGGATTTTTTTTACATCTTGTTTGGGCCCTTTCTTTCCCGCAAGCAATCATGCCTTCAGCTAAACCTACAGACTTTCTTGGCTCAAAGACGCCTTTCACATTAGACCATACAACATTATCATTGCTATTTGATGACGCAGTGCCACTGGTTTTTACCTGATATTTTAGATGTACTTACACCAACTAACTTAGGTGCAGGCAGGTTTCTAGCTGTTAGTGAACCAGCTGACCATTTCTTCAAAGCTTGGTCATTTTCTATTTCCTCATAAGACAATGAAGAAGATTCTATTTCTTCACTATTTTAATCAGCTGAACCTTCCTGCCTGTAATTTGGGTCATCTTCGTCACTGGCTGAGATGTCGTCATCATCTGAATCTGAATCATACATAAGTATTCCGTTTATTTATTCAGGAGTGAGACCAACTCTCCTGTAAAATAATTATGAAAATGCTTTCAATAGGACTGATGGGACAATACCGACCCATGCAAAGTACCTACTGGGACAAATGTGTCCCACATGCAAACATTACAACGATTTATAATCTGTAAGTCATCAATGTTGCATACTTTTATAATACAACGATACTAGATATCAGTAGGTAACATAAATAACATTTATTTTGCTTTGCTCACCTTCTATATTTATTAGAAGCCGTGATGTTGCTTTCTTGATGCGTCACACCTTCACGCTCTGTTTGATAACACCGGCCATATTGCTTCCTGGTAAGTTCTGCCACACCACGAATATTGACTAACCACAGAATTACGGATAAGCATTATTTACCTTATATTGAGAACCAAAACCGTCCCAGTAGGAATTTGTAAACTTCTCCTGGGACATATGTATCCCACTAGTATTTAAATGGTTAAATTACGTCACATACATGTTTCTTCAAAACAGCTTTGGCCGTTTCTTTAAACGTGTATTTTCCGGGTAACTTACCCTGACAAGATATTAAAAGACCCCCATCCCCCTCCCTTGCACAGTTTTTCTTATTTTTTGGTCGAGAAAAGGCAGGAGCTATAAGGGTTACATTAGCACGCGCTACAAGAGCGCCATCGCCGCTACGCGCAAAGCTCTGAACGGGCGACTAGTGCTCTCGTAGTGCTGCGTGTGCTTATGGGACTTCCAGTGGCGACCCAAACATTTAGTTAATGAAAAATCTTCAGCAAAGTTCACTACAGTCTCATATCGTTGTTTGGTTCCTGTCCGGCTAGTATGTTTTAAGATACGGTAGTCTGAAAAAGCCGTTTTTACCTATATTGAAGGGCTCCGAAATAATATTTACAGCATGCGTGGTAAGCTTAAAGTCCCTATTATTTTTACTCGTCTGAGGTATGATGTCTTTCCGTAGGTCAATATACTGGGGCACGTTTAATAGTTTAGACAGAGAACCAGGATTTGAACCACACTGCGCCGCAGTTCAAGCCCCAGGCAGGCGGAACCCTTAAGTAACGCATTCTTTTTATTTCGCACTTGTTTGTCTATTAAATTTATTATTGGCAGGACGTAGGTCGGTTCCCGACTTACTTCAAAGGCCTCTTTTTCCCATATACCTCCAGGAAAATAATGCAGTTCCGAAATATTAACTTTCTCACTTTCACGTCCATCGCAATAAGATTCACGTTAGTATTTGAAAACCAAATTAAAGTCATGATCACACATTTTGGTATAAACACGGCATTATTTTCACGTCTCTCTTTTTGATGCTCTGGCTTTGATATGTAATGGAGGTTAATCAGAAGAAAGCTTAAAAATTCAAATTCATTTTAAATAAAATTTTTAATAAAACCAGACCTTCACTAAGTTCCATTCTTAAAATCGTTCGAAAATCCACCAGTTAATAAGTTTTTCCACGAACATCGACTCACGTCCGCTTGTAACAATATGCCAATGTAAATTATTCACTATTAATATATATTTATTTAATTTTAACTTTGCTAACCCTATTTCCTTCTTGTCACTGTATACTTCCACCGTCCATAAACGTTAAAAATACCATGAGTTTAAGTATAATCCATGAGTTTGCCAGTAAAATTGTTGCAAAAAATAAGTATTATAGGTATTGTTCCGCCAAAATTTGCTCTAGTATGTAGTAACTTATATAAAACAAAAGAAAACTTTTTTGCAGCAAATTTTAACATCAAGTTAAAAAAAAATTATAAAAAAACTGTTGCGGACAAAATACAAGTTCATATTAAATCTCCTTGTTTTAATGCACTAACATTGAATGAGTGTATATGAAGATGTATATATTACTTAAAGCTAATATCTGTATTTTGATATAAAACCACATACGTTAATACAATGATAATTACAGTTTAATGTTTGTGTACTTTATTTATTTGCCTTGGAGGTCCTGAAAAATTAGCATTTCACCCGCGTCTGTGTATTACATTGGATGATAAATATAGATTAACATATATAAGGAAAATAATTTTTGTGGTCTTATAACTTGAGAGACAAACTAAGTCCTCGTAGCTGTTTTCCTCTGTAAAGGATACAATTATTATTCATTACCTCACATTCTATTGTTTTGTAATACAGATAAAGCGTCATATAAATGGAAAGAATAAGACTATTTTTTCCTATACCATTCAACATTGCTCTAAATACGTATATCTACATTTCTGTTACAATACCTGCAGTTACCCAGAGTCATATTCAGACAGCCTCGTGAGATCACCTTCCTGTTCACGGGTCTCTGTATGTGGCCAGGTGGATGCATGCCTCCCAAAAATATTATGAACTACTGCACCGATTTTCACCAAACTCCATACAATTTACACTGGTATTACTTAGCAAGGGCACCAAAATTTTATACTTTTCGACCATGCCACACGTTATTTTCAAATTTTGGATGCTATGCCATATTTCAGAAACCATTAAATCGATTTGGTATGTTGACAGCCAACAATCCAATAACTCGTATTGTCAATAATCCATTATTTTGGAAGATATTGCCACTTGGATAAATTATGCTCTTAAGTCATGTCATAATTTTTGCCAATGAAAGAATTACCGCAAAATATTGCTATGATAGGTTACACTAAACAACTGAACCATTACACTCATTTCAACAAAGCCCTGAAGTAGGCCAGCTATGTGACAGCTAGGTGACATATAAAATTCATTTATTTGTAACTTTAAGGCAGAATTTATTAATAAACTGCCACTTGGAACATACACAAGTTTTAATGTCAAGAAACTACCTAAACGATTCCAAGTAAATAAACAAACCAAAAGTACTCCTATATTTAGAAATTTTTAATTTTATTTCCTAAATGTCTGCCCTCCTACAATGTGTTTTACCTTGTGTTTTTTTGGAACGATGAAACCGATATGAATTCAACTTGGCATGCTAATTGTTTTTGTGCGCAGCGAATACACTAACTGACAACTTCTTTAGTGCACCACGTTGAAATTTACACTTTATCCGTGATAGCTGAATAAGTGTTCAACATTTATCATTACACACACTATTCAAAAACACTACCAAGGGAAGGAAACACTTTAATTTTTGTTTAGTCCTATATTATTTTCAAAGTGGTGCTGTTGTTCTCGTGGTGTCAAAAGCCATTTCTCTGGTACCATTAAACTCATTTAACTCAACCTTGATATGATGCACCTTCTGTGTGCACAAAATGCACATACTAAATACTTTAAATCGTTCGCTATTTTAAAAAGTACTGCTGAAAAAAAAATTATAGGCTTTCATCATACCTTGGCAACTGCACGACGTATTTTATCGCACTTGGTGGAAAATTACTCCTGCTTTGACATTTTTTTACTCGCATGTTCCCACTATACATCCGTTCAAAAATCATAAAAATATCTTGCACATATGAGAAGAGGAAGGTGGGTAAATTAGTATCATCGGTAGAACCTACCTACCTACCTACCTACCTGTCATATGTTAAATTGAAAAGCGCTTAACGACCAGTAAATCAGATGTGGTTATGTGCAGATGTGCAGCACACACAAGGTCATTTCTCTATGTTATTTAATTCTGTATTTAGACTTACGAAGAAAGTGCGACCGTGTAAGCAGTAACCAATTTTGATGTCTTATTTCGCTTTTCCCGTGTGCATTCAAAATTACTTTTATGGATAAATGGCAGTTCATAACTAGAATTATTTTTCTAAATGGTTTCTATCACTCATTAAACTTAGGCTGTGGTCTGTTTAAGGACCAGTTGTTGTGTGATATTTTGAATGCGCAATCACGTATGAATTTCTAGTAAATTTTCTGCAAGCTGTATTCTATGTGATAATGAGAGATTTATTAAAATGGTGGTATAGATAATATTTTAACCTTACATGACCTGACACAACCTAATTTAGCCTAAAGTAACGACTTATGAACCGATTAACGTAGGTATTTATTATATTTAAATGCGTTCTGCTTTCACAATTATCATCGTTCACATACATTGATTGACGCCCACTACTCGGCGGACCGTGCAAACTATTTTCTCCTTGCTTAAAATGCTTCCACCACATGAATACGGCAGATCTGCCCACTGCTTCTTCACCGTAATTTGTTTGAAGTTTTCTGGCCATATTTGAGTAACCTTGACACAAAATAAATAGCGATCTTTTGTCTGGTTATTAACAATATAGTATTCTCATACGCCATTGTAATACACACCACAGTTAAATTTTTTTAAGACAGCAAGAGTTTATAACTGCGTGTTGGCTTTTCTCACACAAACAAAGCACGTCACTGGATATCTTCACAGGCGACAGTCCACGAGCTTGCGGAACAACGCTCTCACATGAAAACTACACTCGTACAGAAGCAATCATAGAATAATGACTCGTATGCACTTGGCGTGAATAACACACTACATTCTACCAGAGTCCGTAAAAAGCTCGTGAAAGGTCTGCCATAGCGGTAGTTATACCGTCTAGAATGACACCCGTCATCAAATTTGTCGCCTAGTACGGCCAGATTTTGCACCAGATTTGGTATAAGGACATGCCATCTTTTTCGTGGCAGGTTCCATGCCTGCTTTTGTATCTGGCTAACCACATAACAGTTTCACGCGTAGATAGCTACTTGAAACGAATTGATGAAGAACCACAAAGGACGCCTCCAGCTTGACGATACGTCTGTGGGGTCGAAACTCTTTCAAATGGATGTCAAAATCGACAAAGACGAATAATATTGACAGTGACAACATTAAATTACTCTTATACAGCATACTAAATATTTAAAACACACCTACACTATGGGAATTTCATACTGGCGGTTTTGCAGTACACATATACTTATATTTTTCAAACACAGCAAGACGTCTGTGAATTGATAGCGCAGTTGTGTCAGTGGTATAACACATTATTTTTGGACGCACGTTAGTTCGTAACTCCGTCGGACACTTTTATTAACGTCAAACGCTGATAATAACTTGGTGCTTGGTACATTTAAGACAAAAAAAATATCATTTCGTGAACTGTTTAGAATTTTTGTCTAATTATATATTTAAAACATAATTTTTTTATTTATATATACAGACTCACATTCGTGACTTTGCGTTATCATTTTAAAAAAAAAACCGTTGAAACTACATCAGTAAGCATTGCATGGCAATATTAATATGTTCCAGCTGGTATTTCGTAGGCTTACATAAGAAACNAACTCCGTCGGACACTTTTATTAACGTCAAACGCTGATAATAACTTGGTGCTTGGTACATTTAAGACAAAAAAAAAATCATTTCGTGAACTGTTTAGAATTTTTGTCTAATTATATATTTAAAACATAATTTTTTTATTTATATATACAGACTCACATTCGTGACTTTGCGTTATCATTTTTTAAAAAAAACCGCTGAAACTACATCAGTAAGCATTGCATGGCAATATTAATATGTTCCAGCTGGTATTTCGTAGGCTTACATAAGAAACNTGAAACTACATCAGTAAGCATTGCATGGCAATATTAATATGTTCCAGCTGGTATTTCGTAGGCTTACATAAGAAACTGACTAGTAGCAGTTCTACGAGTGAGCTTCATATTTACAATGAACCATACGCAGCGACCGATGGTGACAAATGCTAATACGCCAACTGCTGTCGTGTAATAGTGATCTCCCATGGCGGCTGGTATGTCGGATCGTGCACCATGTCCTGCAGAAGCTTGTGCAAGTACGGCAGCAGGTATCGGGTAATGTCTTGATGGACAACATAGTGTAAAGAGGAGGGGGAGGTTGTAACATTTACCGGAGTGACGGCAGCCTGTACTTGGGAAGCTGTTGCCATTCCTGCCTGGAAGCGTGGCATGGAAAACCTCGAGGGAAATTGACGGGGGAAATTTAGTTTAGCAACGTGAGCTCCACGTGGAAACCCGCAGGCCACAAAACATGCCTAGTTTCGTGCTCGGATCGCCGTGGCGGGAGACTTGTGTGTTTGCAGCACTGAAGACATGTGTTGCGGTCTGCGGTTGATGCTGGAAGTCGGCCCAGAAATTACGTTCCTCCATCTACTATACTCCATTCGGGGTTACTTCAAACTTTTCTGAAGCCCTGCTTAAGTTCTAATTCCAGAATATTCCTCCACCTCATGCAGGCAAAGCTTAGACAATCACACTAGAGAGCCAATGCACCGCGTGCGTGCGCACTCAGTGCAATAATATTTTGCGTAAGAACTATTTCCTGCCAGTCACTACCAACAGAGCATTTATTTACAGTATATTAGTAATAAATTTAATACTATAATTAATGGATAAAAAATATAGATAAAAGTGAGAAAATAAGCATTAAAAACTAAGACATTAACATTTTAAAATTATATACCTGCCAAATTACTAGACAAACAGATTCGAAACTGTCGGTATCGTTCTAGTAATAAGTAAATTTTTTTGTTGGTGTAGAAGTTAAGGTCACGCGTATTTGCTGAAAAAGTTGCAGGTTCGATATGTAGAATTAGTTTTTTTTAAATATAATATAAAATATAATCTGTGCATTACATTTGTTGTATAAATACATTTATTTTCGAAAGCAAATAGTATATAATTTTAGATTCGCTATTTACCAATGTTACTGAAATACAAGCTTAACTGTAATATTGAAATTCTCTAGCTTGCTAGTCCACTTAGTAGTTTAATGTTTTCATTATAGGAAAAAGCAAGTATTCTTTGGTTATTATAAGTTTCCAATATTTTACTTCTTAACGTACAAAAATAATTCAAACCTATTTCCACATTTACAGTACTAATTTTTTTAATTCCGCGACACCTTTGTTCTCGCAGTTCTCGCAGTTGTACTGGAAGTGACGTTTCCCATGAAAGGGTGACCCATACGGACGAGCATAAATCACACCTTCGCCCTACTCGGGATTCGAAACCGGAACCATTCACGCTCAATACTCGACCGACTGCGCCACATATGGCGGCCCATAGATCAACCGGGAAACTGTCAGAGCTTACAACAACTTATTTTACGTGAACGAAAAGCAGCTTATTTCATTTGACATAATTTTTAAGTTAAAATTTAAATCATATATGAATTAATTGTTTCACATTGTATGATTCGCTGCCATGTAGGTTGGGATTCGCTTGCCTATACTTGTGCTTAGTAAGGGTAGATGTAGTTATTGCGTGCAAACTTTTGAACGTTGATTTAAAAAATGTAGAGTTTAGCTTGAACTTCAGACANGGGTAGATGTAGTTATTGCGTGCAAACTTTTGAACGTTGATTTAAAAAATGTAGAGTTTAGCTTGAACTTCAGACAGTGCTCTTTTCTTTGGAATAAAAATAATTGCAAGTAAAATAAAAGTTTTAATCCTTATCTCAGTTCTGTCTTGGTTTTTCTCTAGCAGTGATTATGATAAATATTCTTGTGTCATTTAATGTAACATTATTATAATTAAAGCTGTTTTAAATGTATTACTCTTTATTGCAATAACGTCATGAAAATTACCATGCATGTATGCCACTACGTGCAACGTTTCTTAAATGCTATCGTATCCAGCAGTCAGTGAAGGATGTTTATTCTGTGTGAACTGAATACTTCTTAGAATCGCAAGCAACATCCGTACGTAATTTTAATTTTTGTGACAGAGGCGAGAGAGGTATGNGACTGAATACTTCTTAGAATCGCAAGCAACATCCGTACGTAATTTTAATTTTTGTGACAGAGGCGAGAGAGGTATGGTGCTAAGTTGACGCTAATGGCGAAGTTCGAGGTTCAGGAACAGCATTGCATTTCATTGGAATAATCATGGTATACCAAGTTTGGAAAAAAAATCCCAAGCCTATCGGAATGTAACCATCGAACCCCTGAACGCAATTCAATCACTAGCAAAACTAGTTGTCAGAACAAATCCGTTTTGGCAATTTTAACGCGATCAAAATTTGCTTTAAACGTTATTAATAACTCAAAATGAAAGGTCAATTAGTTATTGTAAGTGAAATGTTATAATTTTTCGCATCCAGTCATGGAGTACTTTCGTACCAAAAGCAGCCAGCAACATTTCCCGAAGAGTTACGCACAGAACAAATTCGAACTTTTCAGGCGTTTTATAGGCAGTAAGACTTCGGCGACGGGTCCCGTTCCCAGAATAGATGACTCTCATGATGTAGTCACCTGTTTGGTGGATATCTGTACACCATGAACGTTCTTATATTGGCCTCACAAGTTACTAGTTTGTGTGTAGACCAGCACTGCAGACTGACAAGTTATTATCTTACGTATTTCAGGATATTACGACAGTTTCAGGTAAACTAAGTTTTTACTGTGACCAAATATAATCAAAGGGAGGCGTGGAGCAGTGGCTGAACGGGAATTGGTAAGTAAACGAGGAGTACCTCAAGAAAACCTGCCACCATGACGGTTGCCACAACACTGCACACACGAGTGTCTCCTGGCACCTGGGATTGAAATGCGGACCTCAAGCTGGTGAACCTTCAGTGGGTCCTGTTAAGTAACTCTTCGCTTACGACTAATGTTATCTTCTTTGCGAATGGGCACTACGGTAATGACAATTAGGGGAAGGTTGCTATCGTTGGGCCAGCTCCTTCATTGGGCTACATCGATATCGCCTCACTCATAGACAAGTGGCGCGCTCTGTTGATTGTTATGTGAACTACTTAAAAGCAAATAAGTGCCATCGGAGTTCCGAGTAGTTACGTACAGTTGCAAGGCAAGTGGAAGGGAATTATTATTATTAGTGGAATTATGATTCATAGTTCACTAAAATTCACTGAATCCATGACGCATGCCCCTTTATTTTATCATATTGAAGTTTAAAATGGGCATTATACAAGCAGAGAAGCGACTACGTTAATCGAGGCAGTGCGAGTTGACTTCGACGTCAGTGAGTCACTGGCCCAATGATGGAAACTCCGTGTGCTCAAGTTTGCAACAATTATTTTGGGCTGTAAAAGACATAACTGTGTTCACTGATATAATTTTATATTAAATGAAGCGTTGGCAGGCCTGTATTTAAAAAACCACTAGTACGTTTTGTGTTGTGGATGTCTACAAGGGTGAAATGCTGTCTGAGGGAGGAGAATGGCATGAGTTGCGCGTTAGCTGCAGCGCGGAATGATGATGAGTGTCAACGAGGCTGCCAGAACGTACAGTAGGCATACTACGGGCAACATCGCAGAGACATTTGGCGGGTAAGAATAGATCTGCTGTCTACAGAAATAGAACACGAACTAGATTCTCGCATGCTTAAAAGCGAGGAATCCATGTCTGGCATATCATATAGAGATCTACTATACTGGCGGTTGAAACTGCGCAGAGAAACGGAATCCTACATAGGTCCAGAACAGAAAAAAAATTGGCGAAAAAAATTGTATCACGCATTTATGAAGATATATCCCGAACTCAGTTCGCGACATCAAAAATCGACGTCGTTTGCTGGAACGAGAGGTTAATAAGGAGCGTTTTTTTAGCATTTATTTTATGTGATCTGGAGAGAACAGTCTACAAAAACCAGCTCGAGGAAACTCGTGTATTTAATTACTATGAGAATGGTTTTTCAACAGTGCTACGTGGAAAATGTAAAAGACAGTAGGTTCAATAGCCAATCACTTTAAATAGTTGTATGTGCGTGTGTATATATGCATATATGTGTGTGCTTCTTGTATTTATTAAAGTAATATTTATGCTTGTTTTTAAATTATTGTATTAATATATTTGCAAAATTACTTGAAAAGTAACAACGGCCTTGGACGGGGTTCATTCGATAACCAAGGTCCCTTATGCGACTATGAATATTGACAGTTTCAGTTATTAGCATGTGTGTTGCGTTAACACTTGTTATAAAACAGCTAATTCATTTAAACTGCCTGACCCAAGAAGGAGACAAGTTTCCTTGATTAAGCCGTTCACACTTATATTGTTTGTTAAATATTTGGTTAACTTTAAATCCTTTTGACTTATATTTTTTACAAAGGGACTAGCAATAGGTAATGTTCACATTTGGCTATGAAAACTGAAAATGTTATAAAATATCAAGCATTTAGACATTTTGTAGAAGTAGCCAATTGAAAGCAACCATTACCTACTAAACAATATAAATTAACACTTTACTGCCAAAACATGACATAAATATCTCTCTGTCGTATTAAACATGTATCATTAAAAAAATGTTTACATAAATAGTTCATTATATAGTTTGATATACACGCAGTTATAAATTAGCTTCTAGATTTTTTAATTTTCCGGAATATCTTGCATTCCTATACAAATAAGAAAAAGTATATATTAATCGTTAGGTAAAAAACTATCCCTGAACAATTTACAAGAGCTTAACTAATGCGGAGACAAGAATTCATAAATATACAAGCTCTTAAATTTCCTGTTGTGATGAGAAAATACGACTTATAACTTAGTGAACATGGCAGGATTATTGTCACTTCCATACATGAATTAGAATCTCAGCTAGGTCTATTATGTTTTTCATATCTGTCACTTTGGTGGTTACTAAAGCGTTTAATTAAAACTAAAATAAAAAACAATAAATTTTTAACGGTAATTCTCAGTAAAATAAAGACAATCGGAATTAATGTGGCTTTGTCATGATACTCGCCTACATAAAATAAGAGCCACCGAACTAAATGTCATTTTGTCACGACATTCTCGGTCGTAAATTAAAACGTCCAGACAAGCAGAAGTCTCCGATGCTCAAGGGTGTGTGAGATAAGAGAACGGCTTAATTTAACGGGCTTTTCCATTATATGCCCATAACATCCCAACTTTGAAAGGTGCCCTCGAAGAAGACACTTTCTAGAAGACAGGTCTTTTAAGGACACCGGATATTTTCGTTCTGGCCTATTAAGGGGACCGTCTGACTGGAAGTATTTTGCGCAACTAAGATCTAAAATCGCGAGATGATTACGGCCGACCTAGTATGCTCATCACATGCCTCATCGCCTCTATGCGCAAGGCACTGAACGACTAAACTGGCATGCTGTCTTTATCTTGGCAACTCGCATTTTGAAATTCTCAGCGGTGACACTATCATTTGTTTAAAAATAACAAATGTTTGGTACACATCCCTGAACAATTGCAAATATCTTTCTAATGTGTTTTCGCCCATATACATAATTGTAAATTGGCCTTTTAAGCCATTTTCACTTTCAAAAAATGCGCATTACAAAAGGAAACAGAAAACTGAAATTTTTCGTTGGACGTGGAATATTTATTGAGCCTATCCCTAGGTTAAGGTATTTATTTAACCGCGTGTAGCAGTTTCTGAAATACATGTTTATTACTGAAGCTTTGCGCAGCGTTCAATGGTCTAGCTAAGTGGAACATTTAACAACTTACTTAATATTCCGGTAGTCTAATCGGAGAGCGGCTTCTATGCCAACATAATCTCGACTTTCGTCAAAAGGCGACACAGAATTATATGGCTTACCCAATATTCTAACACGGACATTCGCATGTGAAAAACGTGGCGGGCGTAGCCGTTGGTCGGTGGGTTTCCTCGGAGTACTCCCGTTTTCCTCGCCATTGCATTCCGTCGCTGCTCCATCTTCACCTCGTTTCATATACATCGGTTATAAACACCCCAGATGTAAGGGGTTCCACGTTGCCTCCCCGGCAGCTATTACAAGCTTTCGAGGCCTCGAAAAGCGTATGCTGTAAGGCTCTCTCTTGCTAACTCACCACTTGCCTAGTCGCCTTTACACGCAAGGCGCTAAACTGGAGGGCGGTCTTTCCGTCTGCGACTCACCTTAACGTGACTTTAAGCTGTGAACCTATACTTTTATGGCACGCTAATAAAGAGGAAATCGTGATGCGTGTCTAAGGATAGCCCCAAAGGTTATATCTAGAAAATTAAGCAGCTAAACGTGGTTCTCAAAATACACGTTTTAACCATTTCCCCGCTTATAATAATAATCCTTGGAGTTGAAATGCGAGCTTGAAACTTGTCTTTGGACATGACACGTTTCTCAAATGCTTAAAATATGCAACCGTTTTTTAATCACGTGTTTTCTCTGCAACGCATAATATTTTAGCAAGGAGTAACAACGCGCAGCGTGGCNTGCAACCGTTTTTTAATCACGTGTTTTCTCTGCAACGCATAATATTTTAGCAAGGAGTAACAACGCGCAGCGTGGCAAATGGATTGACACTGATAGAAGCACAATACTCTCGAGTCTCTGGAACAAAAAAAAACGGTGTTCACTTGTCACGTCCAAATTAACCGATTAGAATGACAACTTTTACTGGCTTCGTAAGGAGAATATGGAAAGAGAGTGTATGACAAACTGCAGGCCAATTCTTATTACGGATTGCGTTCACATAGTAAAGGAGGAGTATTTTGGCGTTCCAGTATGGAGTCTCAAAAATTAATCAAAGAATAAACGAAGGCGGAAAGTCACGGAATACTTGGCATACAAAATACTCATTTCTGGTAAACAGCAACGCGAGCTCTCATGACATTTGGTGACTCCGGTGGCTGAGGTCGCTACGGCTTTACGTTAGGGCCACAGGGTTCGAATCCCAGGTCAGTGTAAAAGTATGTATCACTTTAAAGGCCTATTTCGGTTTTGATTTGTCTGCCGTGTAAAATCCTGCCATTGTCAGATTATTTTTCAGTAGTTATAAAATTCGCCGATAAACAGAAACTAAACATTTTAAATAAGCTACTCGCATTCTCATTTCTACGTCCACATATCTTAAGGATTGTGCATCTCAGTGTGGCAACCTTCCTTCTCATACACTTGATTGGATAAGTATTTGCTATGCGTACGTGAGTAGTAAGTATAATACCAGCACTCGTGCGTGACTCCGGCGATAGAAATGCCTCCTGCACCGACCTAACGAAACTGACTGAATGTGACAACTGTTCACTGAGCCTCGTTTCTAACGGGGGCGTTACACAAGACCTCAACTTGTTTTGCCTACAATTAAAATACAACAGTAATTTCGCTACGTAGTTGTTAAACCTACAATTAACAGGCATGAAGTTAATCGACCTACAATCATTATATGAAGTATCTTCAATTCTGATGCACATAATCAACCCCGGCGAAATTGGTTCATCCTAAATTTGACGTTAGAATTTACAGTATTTTCAACGAAACAGTCTTTGCTCAAGCATCAGACGGTAGGCCTTAAGATACTACAACTCAGATCGTTTCAAGTAAAGTCATAGGCTATCAAATACACGTCCTTTAACTTACAGTAACTGCTACTTAAGTACTTCCCCTAAGAGTTAGGCAAAACTAAATTAGAAAACTACTTTTATTATTTACTTCTATGGTGGCATCATAGCTGTTGTTTAAAACGCTATTTAAAAATAATTTAAATCAAGAACCAGCGTTAACTGTCCAGCTTCATGCAGTCTCTGACTGAACGTTTCATTTATTTTATATTTGTATTTTATGTTTTAAATCAATTTATAAAAAGACACAAACAATTTACAAGATTAGATCTCAATCACTCCCGATTATGTTTTATTACACAGGTATGGAAATAAAAAAAATCCTGGTAAATCTTACGCCTATCCAAACATTGGCTGTAGAAGTTGACTGCACGCCCATTTTTTTTTTTCAATGCCAAATATTACGACGAAGATCTTAGAGAAAAATATTTTGATACTACACGCAAAATATTTGCTTTTTTAATTGGATCATTGCCTCAATATTTCGTTGTTAAATAGCAACGACGAAAGTATTCTTGAAGACAGGGTAAAATGTAACCCGAAGTGGTAGAAAGCAAACATTTTTAANAGCTTCATGCAGTCTCTGACTGAACGTTTCATTTATTTTATATTTGTATTTTATGTTTTAAATCAATTTATAAAAATACACAAAAAATTTACAAGATTAGATCTCAATCACTCCCGATTATGTTTTATTACATAGGTATGGAAATAAAAAAAATCCTGGTAAATCTTACGCCTATCCAAACATTGGCTGTAGAAGTTGACTGCACGCCCATTTTTTTTTTCCAATGCCAAATATTACGACGAAGATCTTAGAGAAAAATATTTTGATACTACGCGCAAAATATTTGCTTTTTTAATTGGATCATTGCCTCAATATTTCGTTGTGAAATAGCAACGACGAAAGTATTCTTGAAGACAGGGTAAAATGTAACCCGAAGTGGTAGAAAGCAAACATTTTTAANTAAATAGCAACGACGAAAGTATTCTTGAAGACAGGGTAAAATGTAACCCGAAGTGGTAGAAAGCAAACATTTTTAAACCTCTCATTTGCGAAACAGTGGCAGGGCCCGCCTATTTCATTTTAGAAATGAGCATGTATGTATTTTCCTCTTGAAGTGAGGAGGCTAAAAATGTTCTTAGCACTATCGTGGAGAGCAGCATTTGCCTTGTTCATGCGACGTGAAGAACGCTACGGTGCCTGTTTCCTCACGTATTATACGCATACGTACAACGCATCCCAAAGAACTTTGGCCTCATCACTGCAGTCACTTTTCTTTGATCATTCACTCTGTACTCACACGACATAATCTGCCATGATCAATGTATCTGTCACGTTTGGCATTACCGGTGTCTTATTACAGTTAGTTAATTATATTTTCTACATAATAATCCCCTTAGATTGAGACCTACAATTAGTGGTAATCGTGACGAAACGATACCAACGAGAGGACTGATCCTTCCACGGCTAATCCCATCTCAGCCTAATTAAGCTGTAATGCTTTATCTACTCCGCAAGCAAGGACTCGCGTCTCTTTTACCTTCCCTCTTGTTTGTTTTGTCCGCGCTTGGGGATTGTTTTTTTTTTATTTGTCCGGAGCGCGCTCCGGGTTTAGCAACGCTTTTTTGTTCGACCTTCTAGTTGGCCGGGCTCAGAAATTGTGGTTATTTGCTGCGGGTATTATACAGCGCGCCGCAATTCCTGGCCTGGTTTGTTTGATTTAACGTTTGTTTTTGCCCCGTGCGGCGTGCTGCCTGGGCTCGGCGATGGCTATCTGGCCGCCTCGGGGCGGGAGTGCTCGGACTGAATAGTCATTCAATTACGCCGGCCGCGCTGCTAATGCCGCCGTCCACGCACGTCGCTCCTTCTTATTGGCTCGTCATGCGCGCTGCATTGCACGTCGCTCCTTATTGGCTCGTCATGTGCGCTGCAGCGCACGTATTTTTAGCCTCACTTACTTGGAAACACAAGGTTATCCAATCATGCGAATGTCCTGTATGTATGACCCTCCCCCACCCTAACTTTAGAACCCGATTACCGAATTTCACCAAAATCAGTACACATATATTAGTTGCTAAGGATATCGAAATTTTATAGTTTTCGACCACTCCGAGCAAAAAAAAAAAAAAAAGTTTTGCCACTGGTAATTTATATTTAGAGTTATATGTCATCTCGGGAACCATTTAACCGATTTAAACCAAATACGGTATGTTGACAGTGCATTATAAATCACTGAATTCAGATAGCGGTATTATTATTGGTTTGCCAAGAATTGTTTGGCCAAATTCGATAAAACTTGGAATGCTGAAAGTATCTATTACATGCATAAAAAACCACGTAAACTATTTTGTTCGCCATTCGGTAATATAGCACCCCATGACATAATAAAGTTTTCATGTTTTATCTCGGGGAACAATCAACCGATTCCTACCAAATTTGGCACACAAGTAGTACTATTGTAGGACATAAACATTCCAGGGGACGGGCACGCGGATCCCGCGGGCTATGCCACCATCGATGAAGCAGGCAAAACGTGCTAATATTGGACTCTCAAGTACTCCTGCATGATTTATTATTAATAATTAAAAGTTTTTAATTTTTTTTTATTTTTCCATAATATTTTATAAATTTTTTTATTCATGAGTAATGGGACACTGGTCATTGGTCATTGGAACTTGGGTCTTGGGTCATTGGTCATTGGAATTGGGTCTAACGTCTAGGGTCAAGTTTCAAGGTATTTTTGTAAATTTGTTGAAATTCTTCTTGGATTTTTTCGAATTTTTTGGTTTCAAGGTCATCCAAGGTTAAGGTTGAAGGTCACGGCCATCAACATCTAACATGGCTGACGAGATAGACACTGGCCGACCTGGTGAGGGTCGGTCATGGCGGGAGCTTAGTCGATCCACCTGTCATCGAACCCCGAACCTCCTACATGTACATGTTCAAATAATTTTAAAAAAATTTAATAATTTTTAATTTTTTAAAGTTTTATAAATTTTTTGGTAACTCATATTTTTTCTGCATTTTTTGGGCCTTCTGTTTCAAAATAATTTAAGGTCAAGGGCATGGGTCAAGGTAAAAGGTCAGTCATATTCAAGATGGCAGTTGGGATTGGGAGTTGGATGACGTCACAACATGGCGGCCACCCAGCGCCTGGCTCCTGTCCCATATCCCTTTGTGCCCGACTTCCCATAATTATTCTACTTACCTGCATACTCTAAGAATAATTTAATATGTGTCACACACTTCACAATTGTTTAATTATAAAGTCATTTGACTTAGCTTTGTAGTGGGTGAAAACACTTTTTTTTTGGCGATCTATAGAAGGCTCCGAGTCAGCAGTAAATGTACAGTGATCGAGCTGCCAAAAATCACGTGCTCAAGACGCACATGAAAATCACCTTTACATAGAAGTGGCACTAGTGGCATTAAAGGAATAGTTCGTGTATATCGTAAATTATTCAAAGCGTATAAGAATTTCACAGAGTTCTTTCAGTCACACATTGCTACTAGGGCTAAGCGATATATCAATCTCTTAACAATATTTTTGAAATATTTCAACTGCAGTACCGCTCAACAGTGTAAAGGAATACATCGTATATCGAGACGTTAGCGATAAGCAAAATTAGAAATAGATTTATGCGATGTTAGCGATATGCGATGATGACGATTTTTTGGTATTAGCGATACTGCTACGTTCCTATATCGCAAAACGTATTTAAAATTTTATTTAAAATTACTTTTTTTTTTACTGTATATGAAAATATGGGTGGCCTAGATAAAAAAAATTACAATAATAATGACGATGTGACACATTTAATATTAATGTATATTGTAATTTAGTGAAAAACCAATACATATATTGGGATTTGAAATTTGTAATGTCTTTGCGAACAGTATTTACGAGGTTGGTATTTGCGACGTCAATATGACAAATATCTGCAATGTGAACACTTGCGATAAAATATAACCGATATCTGCGAAACCGATATTTGCGATATCAACACAAGCGATATTTGCGATATATTGCCATAGATATTCAATATATAATGGTAGTTATATATTGCAAAGATAACGATTTGGTCAGAATGTTTCGAAACGATATTGAAATGTGGATATCGCACGGCCCTAAAAGCTAATAGTAATTTGACAATTTTTTGCATGCGGTTGAAAGATAAAGCTGGGTTGTATGCAGGTATTTGGTCAATTAACCATAAGTAAGCATTAGGCCATAATGTCTGGTGGTGACGTAAAGTGAACAGGGGGTAGAGTGTGCGTGCCAGCTGTGCAGTCAACAGTCTTCGTGTTCCAACAATGAACTGCTTTTCTTTCTACACAACTGCTAAAACCACGTGGGTTTCGAGTAGCTTAGCACACCGTTTACATAAATGCGATCTTTGATAAGCTTGTTCACTACTTTCATACAAGCCGTAACGTAAATATGCGATCCAATCAAGTTATGCAAAATATAGTTTTTTCTTTCTTTTGATAACATCTGTTGCGGCGTCATAGTAAAGTTGTTATTGTATGCAATAAGATCTTACTTCTTTCTCCAAATGTAAAAGGCTCGTAGTAAAAAACACAAATTCATTGATAACTGAAGAGCCTAGGTTCCTCACCATGGGTGAAAATAAATGTTAGTGAGTTCCTAAAAATGTAGATGGTAGGTAGGCGTTGACGTGTCATTGAGAGCAATATCATTAGATATGAAACCAGAAACACGTGAAACAGTACCAAGACAACTAAAATACACGAGTGACTTACCCGGGATTCGAATTCTGAAAAACTCGTAAAATTAAGCTAACTTGCAATCAACTGCATCACGGAGGTAGGATTTGGAGCATCAACTTCGGTTATGATCAGTCTAATGTTTTGAGTGATAGGGTCCACAATACTTAAATATTTACACGGGCATCATTTTGAGAATAAGTCTCTTAGCCATTAAAAACACACAAGTTTCCATGGCTTACCATAACGCTACGTCTGTAAAACAAAATTGATGGAAATCGGTTGATTGTTCTCCCAGATATGGCATAAAAACATCATTTTCTTAAATGGGGCTATCTTGCAAAATAATTTAAAATGAGACTCTGTACACGATGTTTCTAATAAATACTATCAACTTAAAAAGTTTGATAGAAATTGTTAAATACATATGCTAAATATATCAAAATATTTTTATGGCCACCATTTTGAAAATCATTGTCTGACCCCATTTAAATTATGTTGCTTTAAATAGACTTGTGTAGGTGCGCAAAATTTGGGGTAAATTAGCTGAATAATTCCGGAAATATGGCAACATGTTCAATTTACTCACCTGATACTACTTTATAAAAAATCCGGCAAAAGAAGATCTCTGTATGCATAAATGATACATCTAATTAATACTGTTTGCGTACAATATTTGGTTTAGTTTTGTTGAAACTATTCATAGATAAAATAAATTATTCGAAATTATTTATTTAAACCTCCATTAAAAGATGCCTGCCACACATAAAACATGTTAATTAACATATCCTACTGTAGCAATACTTGCGTTAAATGTTGGTATGAAAAGGTTGATTGGTCCTTCATAAATGGAGGGCAAAATGTTAATGTATTAGCACATTCGATGATTGTCATAGATACAATATAAAATTTTAACTTTAATCTGTTCCATAGTTTCGTAGATAAAGCACACTAAACTAAAATGTTTGTTTAGGCGCCATTCAGAAAATAAGAGACTTGCACACTTAAAACATTAAAATTAATTTGGCCTACCCCTGTGCCATTTCTCCGTCAAATTTGAAATAAATTGGTTGATTGTTTGCCAAGATACAGTAAAAAAATCTGTATTATTTCTTGTGGTGCTACCTTAAAAAATGCTGGAGAAACGAGGCTCTGCATAGACAATTTATAAATTATACTGTCAGCATGCAGAGTTAAATTTAAAAACGCATTGCGGTTTCGTAGATAAAAAATTCTGAGCTCAAATTTTTATATAGCCGCCATTTTGAGAACATGTGTGTATGGCCCTCTCAAAGTTTATCAGTTTACATAGCCTGCCATAGTGCTATTTTTTTGCCAAATTTGGTAGAAATCGGTTGTTTTTTCGGAGATATCAGGTAATATTAATTTGTCACGTGATGCTATTTTACCAAATGGTGGACAAAAGATATATTTTGTGGGCTCATTAGATGGTTTTAATATATACATGCAGCATACCTTGTTTGTTGGGCGTCTAACTAAAAATTTTATAATGGTCTGACTTGTAAGAATTCTGTTGGACTCATTTGAGGACATGCTGTAATTAGAGAATGCATGTAATTGAGTTATATCCTCAAATGGACAGAAATTTTTTTTCAGACACACAGTGAAGAATTATGAACCAACAACAAATTTACAAGAAAACAAGTTCCGAATACCACACACTCCGAGGTAAAATGAGTTGCAATTTGAAAATAACGTGTGTATTTATACGTAAAAGTACTATTTAGTATGAGTAATTT
This sequence comes from Clitarchus hookeri, assembly GCA_002778355.1. NCBI lineage: Eukaryota > Metazoa > Arthropoda > Insecta > Phasmatodea > Phasmatidae > Clitarchus > Clitarchus hookeri. The sequence goes on along the minus strand of NQII01000626.1, from coordinate 392,628 downwards.
TCAAAGAGAGCTGTAAAGATGAATTGATAAACATAATGTTGTTGGGAATTCAAATGTAAGTACACCAACATAAATATAATCATTAATAATTATGTATGCGTTTTAATATTTGTGTAAAAAAAACACCATCACGAACTAAACAACTTATTAGTGCATTTTTATCCCTACTCTATCACTGTATTAAAATAATTGTGTCACTTGAACAACGAAAGTTCAAGGTGCAAATTTACCACGAAAATGTATATAAGTGCCGTTTTCCAATGAACATACTTGAGTAAACGTCTACTAAACAAGTTTTAAAGTAATTGAGTTACTTAAACTGACAGCATGAGTAATTTTACACTGAAAGTATTCATTTTACACTAAAACGTTAGTAAAGTTACGTTGACAAATGTGATTTTACAATTATCATCCACGTGAAAATTTAGGTAGAAAAAATTTAATGAAAACATTATTTTAACATATAAGTATAGGCTAGCACACACCTGTATGTTCATATCTGTTCATATTATATTTATACAAACATCTGTATTTAATTTGATTGTGCACAATGCCTACTAGGCAAATGTAAAAAAAAAAAATAATAATAATTGTTGCATAATGTTGGATTGCGTACGTAAATACAAAACATGTACTAACACTAGTGACGAACTAATACACTGAAAAACTCACCATAGCTATGTTTGACACAATGCATCAGTACGAATTTTTGTTAGGTTACATTAAAAAAATTAATATAAGTCCTACCTTACGTATTCTTCCATGTCGAACTAATTATTGTGTCTTTTTTTTTTTACCGTTTTTAGTGAAACCTTTATTAGACGGTTAGTTTTCTGCACGTCTGAGGTTGACGACGAGGAATATATTAAATAAGTACACATTTCTGTAGCAATTTGTATGGGAAATGACACATTTTCAACTATAAAATTACTTTCAATGAAACATAAAAGCTAAATATAGATATGGTTTACTGTACACTTTTAGTATAGGCCTAAATATGTATAGTTAGCAATATTAACGAATTTAATTTTTTTATTTCAACTAACAAACTAAATAAGTATAAAATTAATATAACTTACATTTATAGGGCCAACTTCGATGTACCGTGCTTGGTCGGTTTTCCAAATTTAAGCCTTGGCATTTGAATAAACAGCCAAATAACTTTTTTTTCTGTCTTATAGTCGTGAGAAAGAAATTTATTTCAAAGATAAATAATCCAATGACTAGAACTGTGTTCTTGTTAGACCTACTTGTAAAATTGGGAAAACCCAACACGAAATAAAAAATGAATATGTTTCTCACAGTAGATGAAATTTGGAAACTGCTCGACAAAGAAAACGATGTTTATGTTTGTTACGACACGTGATCCCGTTTGTATATCATAGACTAAAGATGAAGTAGACCACTTATTCATATTCTGCGCATGTACCCAACATTGACCTACCCCAAGCATAAACAACTGTCAAAGTCACATGGTCAAGAGTAATGAAAGTGTTCGTTTATGTCTTAATTTTTAAATAATAAGCACTATTATATGAACCTAATAATTTTACCAATATGAATTGAATCAAACTGCATTACAAATTGGTCGGAGGAATTATACATCCATCTCAAAGTATTTGTTTACAAATAAGTTTTCTAACCTAAAATCCAAACGATGCCGTTTTCGCTAGACGTGTTGGCATAAAAGCAATTCAATGTTGGGACACGGAGTTTGGTTGTGCGCAGCCTGCGAGATGGGTCTACCTCATCCTTAATCTATGGTTTGTATAGCTTTTCGGACTCTGCCTGGTAAGCGCGGTGTCCGAGTACGAATCGCCCGGGACGGGAAAGTTTAGCCAACAATTTGGAAAACTTCTTCCCTGTACATTTGATTATGTCGCAAAGTTAAATCTGCGCGTATTAAAACGCTAGTAGACCCTACTGAATTTGTTTTACATAATACTAACCATTTTTTTTCCGGACTGCTTGCCGAATTAGGCACACATGCATTGTGTTTCATTTCATATTTGCATAGAAAGAAATTCGACTTTTGTGTAGCAGGGTAGAGAAATGGAAATTTTACTTGTTCTGATTGTCTTTTGCCGTTTTTATTGTTGTAAAATCAATACTAAATTTTAGATGTTAAAGTATATTTGCTACGGTGGAGACTCTCTGCAGCGTACATTTGCGTTAAACAGTTTTTGACTCACCAAGGCAGAAGCTAGTGAACCACCCGACAGCTAAGGCTGGGATGTCAGCAGTACATCGGAATCTCACTACTTGTCATCAAACCAGCATACTTGTTTCAATGTAGTCGACGATACTACAAACAAATCGAATGCCAGCTATCAATAATTAAAGCTAGTAAATGGCTTCTATTAGCAAATGGAAAACCCCGCAGCAGAATTCAAGCAGTTCACATATCAGGCTTCCATTTTCATTACTAACTTATAATGACATGCAAATTTCACATATTCATTTGGAGACAAGCTGGAACTGTTATTTATATGCATTGCGGTCGCGATTCGGCCAGTTATTTATTTTACACGCTGTAGAAGACTTGTGTTCCTATAGCAGATCCGAAACAAAATAAGTGACCAATCACAGACAACCAATAAACATGTAATTGACAACCAGCCAATGAAGTATGATGTATAACGCCAGTGGTTTGAATAAAAGTACATTCAACTATGAAGTCTAGTCCAGAAGTTTTTGAACCAGGGAGTTGTTGAGGTTAGTAATATTTTATTTCTTACAACAAAAACCCCACTTGCTACAAAACTATGTGTATTCCTTCTGCTTTAAAATGGATGTTCCCTTGACAGGTAAACCATGATCTAGGCCCTATTTACAAAGATTAAAATACTTTAATGACGTTTCGGTTATTTGTCCTGATTTTCTAAGTCCCTCAAAGTAACGGTACGTTCATAGTAAGCACAACTGCATTAAAATATACACAGTTTTAAGACCGTTCTTCCTTCACCGCTTATGTTCATAATATCCAGAATTGAGTAGATTACATCGCCCCAACTGTAGAAGTCTATGAACTATCTATAAAAAAAAACTATGATGGACATGTGTGCCATGGATGAGAGGTGGATTTTAACTCTCTTTAAATATTGCATGTTGTAAAATACGGCTAATATAGATGATCAGCAGCAGAAAACAATTAGCTTGAACTGTAGAACAGTTATGCCGGAATTTGGTGCGTGCTGGTGCCACAAGAGTATTAAATCGGTTTTAATATAGTAACAAACAGTCATTTGTTAAAACCATATTAATATACAACCGTGTATGATTGGCTGGATGCAAGACGAGCAAATTCATTTGAACGACCACTATTAATGTTGTTCCATGTTCCCGTGCACTTTGTCGCTACTAGGCCACCTGAGTTATGCAGGATGATGGCTAGTAGGGTACTGAGTTAATTTACTTGGTGCAGGCTAAGGGCACCTGTCGTTGTTGAGTAAGGGGTAAACAAATACGCGTATTCTCCGTTAGTTAACACACAAGTCTTTTATTTGCCTGAAGGTAACATAGGCATTTATACACACACTGGTGAGACTGAGCCCCACTACAAATCGTAGGCTTGAAGGGCTGGTAGGCGGAATGCCATGCGTCGGGGGTAAGGTTGCTGGAATGGAGGCGTTTTTACTTAACTGTGACTGTGGCTTTTGGTGAGTTGTCTTCGTTGGTAGTTGAGGTCTGGTGAGTGGGGTGGCCCTTTCACAGACCCTCGGACTGGCTCTCGTTGGCGTGCTGTACTCAGCTGGCTTCTTCCTTCGGCTTCGACTGACTCCCTACCACGTCCTGCTGGAAAATTCACTCTCGCTCGATGTGGCGCTTCTCGTTGCAGCTCACCACTCGTCTTCGCCTTTGGTTGAAGTAGCTGGGTCAGCTCGGCTTCCCATCTTGGAAGTCCGGGGTTGGTTTCCCGAGACTTAAAGTGTCTCTGCGATCTCGGCTGGCGTTCCTCGTTGGAGACCTCGCGTCCCCTCTCCTAGGTCGACGTCTGCCACATCTCGTTTGGTGCTCCCGACTTCTCTGTCTCGGAAACTGCAACTACTTTTTCGGGAATGAACTCATAAGTTCTCGCGCTTCTACTTGGTTTGTCCCAGAAATTTACACATAAAGTCTCGGCTGTTCCTGGGTTCTCTCCCCGGTGATGTCACAATTGACTCACTGACTGACTGACTGCTTCCCACTCGTCTCGCACTTCGCGTCCCGACTTGGTTTGTCCCAGAACTTTACACATACTGTCTCGGGTTAAGTGACTGAGCTTCACTGGCTCGGCCTGGGTCTGAAACCCTGGCCTCGGTTGACTGGCTGACTGTCTGACTCCTACATCACTCTCGTCGCAGGGAGCTCACTTCTCCGCCTCCCGACGACTGAACAACTGGCTTCGTCTCGGCCACGGAACAACTGAACTGACGTCACTGCTTTAGCCGGGGTCCGAACACTCGGCCTCGGCTGACTGACTGACTCTCCTCTCTCGGCGCGTGATTCTCACTGACTCACTTCCGGCGCCTCTCGACGGCGGGGATTCAACTGCCTACTGCCTCGGCTGGCTTCTGAATTTAACTCGTGTCCCTCTATATTCAAGTTATATTTGTCAGCAGTTTCTCGCGGGGGAAACGGCGAATTCCCTTGTGTTCCTCGCGAGTTTTGTGTTTTGTCAGCGGCTTGTGTGCTCCCACTAGGGCTGAGGGATGGTGCAGTTACTGTGATGTGGATTCCAACGAAGCCGGGTCTGCACTAATTCTCGTCGGGACTTACCCTGGTTCCTTCTCCGTGTGGCTGCCTATCAGATGTTTATCTTGCGTGGCACAAGGGTTATCCCCAAGCAATAATTTTGGGCCTTACCCCGCTTTCTTCGGCTTCGGTTCTTCTCCGATGATGAATCCCTGGAAGTTTCGTTGTCAGCTGCCTGCCCTGGCTAACTGCCTGCCCTGGCTAAGTATGACAGGTTGTGGTAACAGCGCTATGCCTATCCTATATAGCGAGACACGTCAACTTGTTTTTCGTTCACGTAATATAGCCCATTCACAGTTACTTCAATATTCCCTGAAGCCCTGCTAAATGTGTATACTACCAGGATATTCTTTCACCTCATGCGAACAAAGCTTAATCCAGCCTAGACAATAACACCAAACGGACAGCGCACCGCATTCGTGTGCAATCAGTTTAATAACAATTTGCTTAAGAACGACTTCTTACTAGGCATTACGAACGCACTTACATTCTTCCTGTTCTAATGCATATTGGTTATAAATGAAATAATATAGTTTATAGGCAAAATATAATTAAAAGTTCTATTAAATAATAAACAAGGTATTTTAATGTTAACAAAATTTTAAAAATAGTTTGTGATGCATGGCATTATTTCGGAAACAACCAATAACATCTTACATGGGGTGATTTATCAAAGGTTAATTTAAAAAAAAAAGTGAAGAAACCACGAAATAACTATAATCATAAAATTATTATTACGTTGAAAAGTCGGACCGCAAGTGCGGGACTTTAACAGGTAGTCTGGAATTGTTCCCGATGTTACCCCAGCCCTTCACGGAGAGGGAATAACGCACGGTTTGAGGGAGGGTAGGGTGAGTCTGTCCCCTCCACGCGCCTAACTCGCATTACGTGGCCTGAGTTGACCACGGCCCGGCCCTGAACCTCCGCCCAGCCGCGCCGTATATCCAGCCCTGCGAGCTCAACGATGAGCTTAGCAGTCTCTATATACCACTCTTAAACAACATGTATTCCAACGTAGAGTTGCTTGTAATCACCACGGAATTTTATTGTCCCCTCTAGGCTATTCGGTAAATTTTCCAGGAGACCACAGAGGAGAAGGCAAATTTGACACTAAAGCCGGGGTCAGCCTTATAGATATTACTCACGCATGACGAACCATTCAAGTAAGCGCGAATCGTATTGGCTTTAAATTTTTTTTGCGCTTATCTGATGTTTATGGAAACCATTATTTTGATGTCTGAAGCCTGCCGTGAAAGCGGACTTCATAACTGTTTTAATATAAATGCAAATTGACGTCAGAGGCAATCACGTGTTTGCATGGGATTTGAACTCGCAACCTGCCGCGTCACGTTGCGGAGCGCCCTCGACAAGAAGAAATGCGAAGATGATGTCAGGAAGACAGAGAAGTTAAAAGACAGAAGGGTAAGAGGGGAACCAATATTATAAGGCTCGAATGATGTACGTCGCCTTCATGTGATGAATACTAACGAACAGGTTCCCCTTCCGTAACGCAACCGGCAAGGCACTGAGAACGTATTGCACAGGCTTGCGATAGACCGGGATACACTCAAGAGTTATCCCCTTAACATAAAAGCACAAGTATAGTCTATTCGCTGTTTCTTCACATCCTTTAAATGAAACCTTTGAAAAAACACCTCATGTATGATGTGTTTTGTTGTCTCCTAAATATGTCACGTATAACAAGCGATTTATACGTGTGTTAGCATACAAGTGCCTTTTTTTTTATTGAATTAAAGTTTTACTTATATTTTATCTATAAATTATAACATTTTATTTATAAATAATATGGCTAAAGACAGGGAGAAAATTTGTGTGTTGGTAGTGCATACTAAGAAATAGTTATTATGCAAAATAATATTACGCTGAGTGCACACGAGCGGTTCGTTGGCCCTCTGGTGTAATTTCCTAAGTTTGCTTTGTATAAGACGGAGAAATATCCCGCATGCAGAACTTCAGCAGGGCTTCAGAAATGTTACAAGTAACCACGCATGGAGTATATATTAGTTTTATTATAGCACACTGCAAAATAAATAATATTATATTAGGGACGGCGTATGATCACAAACCGGCACCGGTACATGGAGTGCCTTTCCTGTGCGAAATGCTATTGGTCGCTGCTGGCACAACAACGTTTTATAACTGTCTGCTGAATGTGCAGTCCATTAACTAAAACCCATCTCATATATAACGTTTTACAGCATCTAAAATGAACATGATTTGTCTTACTATACACAGCTAGTTTTCAACTATTCACTGATTGTTAAATTCATACATTCTCATCTTAGAATAGAATAAATTGCTCGAAACCATCAAAACACGGTCTAGTACGATCACTTAAATACAAAATATTATTTCAGTAACTACCCTAATTTAATGGTGGTTCGTACTGGTAAAGAGTGAATTTTACTACCTCCAAGCACTTATTCTCATTTATGTTGGATGTATTATCAGTCGGTAACAGCTTATTAACTCAATTTTAAACGATCGAGGTCACACATATTAAAATAATTGATTCAATTTAAGAGTGTAAGAAGACATTTTTTGACTAAGTGGGGTTCCTTTCATTAGTTAATTATAAGTACTAAATGATTATCAGAGGCTGAGATCTCACACAGACGAGTAAAATAAGCTATTTTCTAATGGGGAAACAATCGCTAAAATACACGTATGATTATTCATTTTGTGTTTAAACGAGTTTGCGACTTGCTCCAGTATATAATTACTGAGAGGAATATATAAATTTCACGATTAAATAAGTTAACAGGCTTAACTTCAAACAGCTCTAGAATTAAGTGACTGCAATGTCATTCGCTTTGCACGCCCTTGCAAAGACACAGTTACTTAAGGCCAAAATGAGCCCAGGTAACGGCCTCTGCTCAAGTTTGTGGGAAAATATAACAAACAGCACGCAAACATTTAGAGACGTGTATTTTGTATATCTCTGACTAATTATGTAGAAACAGTGCATTATTACGAATACTTTCACTGAGTTAATACATCTATACGCTAATAGTCATACTCTCCTCTATTTTCCTAAACTGTATGAAGACACCTTGCAACGTCTCGATATTCCAGGCGTGAATCACAGAATTGCCAATGACCTAGATAAACAGAAAGACCCAGAAAACTTCGTGATCTCTTCTAGAGACTTTGACAAGCACCAAAACTGTCGCTTGGTAGAAAGTGTTTATACTGGTGTCTGAAGGGCCAATTTACTANATTAAAAATAAAATCGCAGAAAACGAAGAGGCCAACCATGTGAAGCATAGTTAAGGTAAAAAACCATCTTCTCACTGTTGCACATCTAAAGTGGCAAATGCTGCGTACGGCCTACAAGAATTTTTTCACACTCTGGCGACGAAGATAAATAACTATAGGCAACTATTGTTACAACATGCAATCAGCCTAAAAATTTTCCGCGCATGTTTATACAACTCTAAGTTTAATGTTTCTAGTTTAGTTCATGAAAGTATTTATCCACAAACAAAACTCACTACTACGACTGGTTTACAGTTGATCGTGTACGATAATAACAACCAACTTCACGTTCACGTAGTACAAGTTGAGCGGCAAAAGTAATCACTGTACATGCGCAAATCTCATGCTAGGTAATAAAATAAAGAATACTGATTCTTAAAGTGCCTGTGGGTAACGGAAGCAAAACACAAGCCCAATACAGTAATAGCAAAAGTATTTATAATAATAAACTACTATATTAACAAATAGGGATACGTTTGGCAAAACTGAGCTGATAATCGCAGTTATTTATTTGATACTAAATATTATTTGCATGTTAGAAAGCAGCTACCTGATGGCGGTTTTGGCCAGTCAGCACAATTTCTCTGTAAGTTCTTGTGAAAATAACTACCGGACTGGTACGAAGTTAGTCGTGGCTTCGTCGCTGCTAACTGTTGTGAAGTGATTAGGACGCCGGGCTGGGCTTGACGGCCATCCTGGCCTGCGCACGACCAAGTGTAATCAACCGTGGATAGGCTTGTTGGTAACACGCTGCGTTCCTGATGGAAGGTTCCGACGAGGCAGAGAGTTCCAGCCTCCCCCTCCCCTCTTCCTCGTCCAATAAGCCCACGCATTGTAGCAGTTCCCCCCACTAGAATGCCTGGGAGGGGGGAAGGGGGTAGGACCCTCAGTTCCGTATCGGAGGAACGTAGTCCGCTTCATTAGCCCGGCTGGTTATAGGGGCGCGCGGACCGCAAGGGGCGGCCAGTTTAGTACTTTAATTAATACCGCGAGTGTAAGGGTTTGGGGAAGTGGGCCCAGGCAGGTGACTTTCGTCACCTTCACGGGCGAGTGGCAGGGTCTTCAGGCGCTCACGCTGGGTTAACAACTCCCTAGCACGAATATGCATGTAATCGGTAAGCATACACCGATCTAAATTACAGTTGAAANAATGTTTGCCGACAGAGTTCCAGCCTCCCCCTCCCCTCTTCCTCGTCCAATAAGCCCACGCATTGTAGCAGTTCCCCCCACTAGAATGCCTGGGAGGGGGGAAGGGGGTAGGACCCTCAGTTCCGTATCGGAGGAACGTAGTCCGCTTCATTAGCCCGGCTGGTTATAGGGGCGCGCGGACCGCAAGGGGCGGCCAGTTTAGTACTTTAATTAATACCGCGAGTGTAAGGGTTTGGGGAAGTGGGCCCAGGCAGGTGACTTTCGTCACCTTCACGGGCGAGTGGCAGGGTCTTCAGGCGCTCACGCTGGGTTAACAACTCCCTAGCACGAATATGCATGTAATCGGTAAGCATACACCGATCTAAATTACAGTTGAAAAACAGACACTTCCAAGCCCAAGAGCGAATATTGACCGGGGAAAGGCATCACGCAATGTAAACATCGCGTGATGATACTTTGAATGTATTATTAATCAGAAAACCCGAAAAAACAAAATTTCCACAACAGGCTAGTAGCTAACAAGTGATGAAGGAAGTCGGCATGTGTCAGCTGAGATACGCGTCAGCAATACTTAAAAAATTTAATTTCCTTCCAAATGCTATACATGTTTAAAACTACGATTTACACGAAAGTTTGTCCAGTATGAAGATCACTAAGTAAAAATTATACAATTATTTTCTCTCAAACTTTTTGTTGGCAAACTTTTTTGAGCTACATATGGAAACTAAAAAAATATTGTGTTTTATAGTATATTCGGAATGGGCACCCAAAATCCTTTTGAAAAAGACTTTTATACACTCGTTTTCACATCCAACGTCTACTGAAGACTACAATTTGCACAAAAAAGTCTATTCTTGTGAAATTATATTTGCACAGCAGGAAACCATTGTCAAAAGAAGGAAGCCCCTTTCGTTTGTGTGAAATCGTTCGTATATAACTACTACGTATGAGATTTTCTCACACATCTACCAAACCTCTTGCCAAACTTCGCGACCTTCGGTGTACACATCATACTTGCCAACTATATTAGTAGTACATTGACACATATCTATAAAACGATTGCATACTGTTTGAAAAATTATAAAAATATTACATTGGAGGATTTTCCTTAGACATTATCTTTCTAAAGAGAATAAAGAAAGAAAATATCAAGTTAATATAGTCTTAAACAAGCATAGTTCAGAATATCTCGTATCAAACATGATGTATTCAATGGTCGTGTAATATGATCATTGTTTAATATTCTGACACCAGTAAGATACTTACGTAAAAATTAGTTTATATTAAATTGAAATAAAATTAAATTCATACCACTTCACACTAAAAAAATCTGTAAACATTTGAAGCTCCGAAATTGTTGACAACTCACATATAAATGAAATATTGTATATAGTATACAGAGCAAAAAATTCGACAATGTTTCACACAATGGATATTTGGAGCAAAGTCTGAAATACAGACGCACTTTTAGTAATGTATCATGCCATTTTAAAACCACCTATTACGTATTGAACAAACATTTCCAATGGAAGTGTTATTACAATTGGTTATTTTTAAATTACAGGAGAAATTAGTAATATCATGTTGTTACACTCCCATCAGAACATCGTGTAAGAAACTGTTTAACTTCGCCAGCAATAAAGTAGTTGGTTCATTCATTAATGGACCACTCTAACGTCAGCATTAAATAAGTACTACAAAGGAAAATAGACTATCACAACTTTCGTTCGAGATCTGATGAAATTTACACTTTAAAAGTAATTGAAAACTTATGCCGTTAAACATATTGAGAAAAATATACGGTTAGAGGAACCATATTTCTGTAGTCATAACCCAACTGGTAATATAGGGACAGCAACCACTTTGGTTGTAGGTACCGTCTAAATATTGTTAACGCGTATAGTAATAGCGACAGAAGTGTTTGTTGTGGTACTGTCTGTAATTGCATCTACAACTATGAATATGGTTCCTACAGCGGAACATTCTGTTCCTCCTGCAGAGCAGATANACTGTCTGTAATTGCATCTACAACTATGAATATGGTTCCTACAGCGGAACATTCTGTTCCTCCTGCAGAGCAGATATTTCCTTCGACAGAACAACCTGAACAATATTTGGATTGTTCCCGCAACAAACAGTACGTAATGAAGTAATAGAACATTCTGTCCCTCCTACAGAGCAGATAGTTCCTTCGACAGAACAACCTGAACAATATTTGGATTGTTCCCGCAACAAACAGTACGTAATGAAGTAACAGAACATTCTGTTCCTCCTACAGAGCAGATAGTTCCTTCAACAGAACAACCTGAACAATATTTGGATTGCTCCCGCAATAAACAGTACGTAATGAAGTAACAGAACATTCTGTTCCTCCTACAGAGCAGATAGTTCCTTCAACAGAACAACCTGAACCATATTTGGATTGCTCCCGCAACAAACAGTACGTAATGAAGTAACAAAACAGTTCCTTCGATAGAACAACCTGAACAATATTTGGATTGCTCTCCCGCAACAAACAGTACGTAATGACAAAACATTCTGTTGCTGGTNTAGAACAACCTGAACAATATTTGGATTGCTCTCCCGCAACAAACAGTACGTAATGACAAAACATTCTGTTGCTGGTATAGAAGTTCTGCAACTGCTACCCTTAAGCCCGTTCACAAAACTGTTGTGTTGTCACTTCCCTGGCGATTTTTCTTTTCAGTGCAAGAATGCATTTTCAAAAGAATATTATAAAACAAGTAAATGAAATGAAAAATTTTCATGTGACTGGCACGGTTTAGAATTTCAAGACGGAACATTGCTGGTGCAGTGAAGAGACCCTCCTAGTATTTTCACAGGAAGCGTTACCCGTCACATGAAGTGATAAGGTTCTCCGAAAAATAATATTTACCGGGCATTATACAAATAACTTCNGGAAGCGTTACCCGTCACATGAAGTGATAAGGTTCTCCGAAAAATAATATTTACCGGGCATTATACAAATAACTTCCTGAAATATATACGTTAAGATTACAAAATATCCGAAGTTATACAGGATGAAACTGAACTCATAGAAAAATAGGTCTAAAATATATACACTGCATGTAGCCTAAGTCTATTCCGAAGAGGTGAAAACCGCCCTTTACAGTATAGTTGAAGCAGATGTTTTTGCTAGTAACACTGACAGAATGAACGANGGAAGCGTTACCCGTCACATGAAGTGATAAGGTTCTCCGAAAAATAATATTTACCGGGCATTATACAAATAACTTCGTGAAATATATACGTTAAGATTACAAAATATCCGAAGTTATACAGGATGAAACTGAACTCATAGAAAAATAGGTCTAAAATATATACACTGCATGTAGCCTAAGTCTATTTCGAAGAGGTGAAAACCGCCCTTTACAGTATAGTTGAAGCAGATGTTTTTGCTAGTAACACTGACAGAATGAACGATAAATGTCTGAGTTTCTGGATACTGCATTATTGAACGACTAAGTACAAAGCAGAAAAATATGGGCTCCAATAACAACCCCCATCCACGAAAAGTGAGGGGTTGGCAGCACATTTGTGCAAATAAAAGGAACTGCCTGCCGAAGTTTGTCGGTATAGTTCAGTTCCATCTTGTATATCTGTTATAAATCCCGACAAATAAAAAATAACGAGGAGGGGAGAGATTTGGGCAGCTCTTAACATCGAGGTGAGTACGAAGCAGTGCCGGAATGTGAGGGCGGAGGAAACTAGACATCCCCGAGAAAACCCGCAAACCAGCGGCATTGTCCAGCACGATTCTTGCATGCGAAAATATCGAGCCCGGTTCGCCTTGGTGGGAGGTGAGTGGTCTAACCACTACACCATCGCGACCGCAAAAAATAACGGTAATTAAATTTTTAACACTTATGCTGACGCTGATTAACTTCACTTTCGTCAAAGACTCGCGGATACAAACTTTATAATGCGCGGGGTGATGTAAATATACTCGCAGTGCAAATATTGCACCGACTATACACATGATAATTTGTATCGCGGTCAGCCTCACTCCGTCATTCTTTGTTGAAAGTTAATGACATTTAATAGGGAACTTTCCACATTATGTTTGCACCGGTTCTGATTTTTAGTTCTTAGAGTATGAGAATAAGATAGCAACCGTTAATATTAATATATATATATATATATATATATATATATAATTCTGCACGTAGCTGCCCCTTTAGTAACCAGAATGGTTGATAATCTTAACCACGAGGCTGTTCAACTGTGATCAAGATCATGGCACAGAGTAGAAAAGCATACAGAGACGAAATTGCGTAGCGGTCCCTTTGATGTGGACGTATACATTCGCTGATAGGGTGCGCGAGAATCTCACAGTAGGCCTTGCGTCTGATTGGTTACTGCATTCTGCGAAATTTTCCCTACTGGCTGGGCTGCCTGCTCGCGGGTGGGTGAGCAGGCGCTGATTGGCTAACGGCGTGCAGACATGCTGCTGGCCAGTGACGCTATTTTTCCGGCGCGTGCGGCTGGAGTTCGCGGGATAAGCGGATGTTTCAGCTCTGTATTGTCAAGTACTCTGTGATTCCATCAACCCCTCGCGTGCGTAGTGTCGGCTTGGAGTCCGGGGGCTGACGGAGTGAGTGCAGGGGGTGCGGAAAACAAACTTATAGCCGCGAGCGAGCCGGGAGTAATCCCAGCATCCTGTCCCCCTCACACCCCTCCCTGTAGCTGCGACGAGCATAAATAGCTCCGACTAGGAGGGTGGGTGGTTAGGGGAGGCCCAGGGGAGGCGGCTAATCCTTCAGGCCGCCAGTTATCGCTATTTGGACAGCATCTGAATACCGCGGTGTGGGTAACACTGCGTTACAGACGCGAGGCGGAGATAAACCCTACTCCTCGTCCCATCTGCGGCACCCCAGAACCACCCTTTCCCTGGCAATACTATAATTCAAAAAATTAATTAGCTTCTTAGCGACATCTGTAACTGAATTTATCAGACGCCGCCGCCTTCTAGGGCAAATTGTGCACGTTTCAAATTTGATTGCCGTTGTACTTAAATGATGGATTTCCCATATCAAGGCCCAACTCACTACAGATATTATATATATTTTATTTAATTTTTATTCCAAGGTAACGCTAATGTCATTCCTTATTATGAAGCGTCGATGTACCTCATATATTTGGTTAGTATATTGATAAGCTGAAAAGCAGCCAAGAAAAAAACCATTTTTATAAGAATTTGCTGCCATAGAAAACATTACAAAACTTAAAAATACGTGTGCCAGAGATTTTTTTTTCCCGCTTTTAAAGAACACCAATAAGGGCGACAATTACACGCGCGCCCACCGTCATTAGTCATGTAACAGTGGGACTTTATTAGAGAAAAATGAATGCATATATTTATAAGTGAGAATTGTAGTAATTTCAAGGTGTCACTTGAAAGGCGCAAAAATACTTTCAATAGGTCCTTAAGAGTGGTGGAAGTTGACACATAAAGGAAGGAAACAGTGCTCGATAAACCGCAGGCCAATAAGAAGGCAAGACTCCGTTTTTAAAATTAAATTATTTCATGCAGGTGGATTTTCTTTTCTTATCTAAATAACCTGCCGTCGTGACAACTTTTATTGTGTCAGGAAATCATGCAAACATTATTTAACCAAAAAAAGTGAGCGTTTATTGACTTTTAAATTATTTATTGTTTACACTGAGCGGATTAAGAAAAGTTATAAGATAATATTTTTTCTCATGAAATACCCTTTAACGGTGTGCTCAAATAAAATCCTTCAACATTACGAGTGTAGATCAAACGAACGTATCCGTAAGCCTGTGACAAGGATAGCTGAAACGTGAAGATGACTTTGGCCAGTGCATGGGGGCAAGTAAATCCCTAGTGCGGTTTTGGCTGAATACGCCATTCAGGATGGCGATGGCATCGCTTTGTGGAGGGAGCTCTAGTTTTTTTTTTCTTTTTACATTTCATCTTTTAATTTGTTGCTCTCTTTCTCGTTACACCTCATTACCCGCATCTCTGGCGCATTTCTAATCCTCCCTCTCCCCTGTTGACCGACGCTCCCTCGTCCCCCCCCCCCAAAAGAGCGCTGGGAGAGGCTGTTGCTCGCGCAGCAAGTGCCAAGTTGCCACGACTCCTCCTAACACTTGCTGAAGCTGTGCTCGTCCAGTTCATGGATAACCGCAGCTCTCATTACCTGCGACCTCGCACTTTCCCCGCACGTACACGGCATTTAAGAACACAGAGGTGAAATAGCCGCTTGCACTCTAAATATCAAACTGTGATTTCAACCAGTATAATTATTTTACTGAATATTCAGTTAGTGATATGTTATCTACTGGCGAATCAGTGTAAAGCACTGAGTGAGTGACGAGATGAGTGGAGAGATTTGGGTGGATATTAAACAGCGAGATCTTGAGAGCCGATGAGGGTGAGCGAGGTAAGTATGCAGCAACGCCGGAATGAAAGGGTGGGGGAAAACGGGAGATCCCCGAGAAAACCCGCCGACCAGCGTCATAGTCCGGAACCATTCCCACATGCGAAAATCT
>NQII01000626.1:348278-366448 GCA_002778355.1 Clitarchus hookeri | reverse complement strand
TTACGGTTGTTCTTGCAACACCATAAATCTGAGCCAGACTTGTAGCTGTTTCACCTTTCTTCAATCGTTTAATAATTTCTAGTTTTTTGTCGAGTCCCAAAACCACACGTTTCCGTTTCTCAGCCATAACAGAAGAGCAACCCACACTACGTATAAACAGCACTGTCAACAATAAACGGTAAAGCACGAACACTAGTAGGCACTGCACTCGAAATCGGCAAAAACTTCGGTTCACTGTAGTAAGCCACGCACCGTACTGAACTGAAACAGTAGCAGTGGAATGCAGAAGACAGTGTAAGGGGGGGTGGGCGCGCAAACCCAAGGTCACTGCCCTTGCCGCCAATGACTCACGCACAGTGCAGGTGTGCAGTACAGTCGTCACTACTCATCATAGAGCCTCGACAGACGATCCGGCTCGGCGCTGACGCGGAAACATACAATTTTTTTGCGCTAGCGGGGTGGCGGTTAATAGAGACTGACAGTTAAAAGGGTGACGGTTAATCGAGGTTCTACTATACTTGCTAAATGCTAGCCCAGTCTTCAAAGACTTTCTTTCATCATTCTGTAAAAANGGTTAATCGAGGTTCTACTATACTTGCTAAATGCTAGCCCAGTCTTCAAAGACTTTCTTTCATCATTCTGTAAAAAAAAAATGTACACAAGGTTATTTCCTAGCATATCACTCGCCATTATAAAAAAACTGCAGAGTACATATACATTGAATAGCCAAAAAAACTGGTAAACCTGCCTGATATCGTGTAGGGCCCCCCGAGCACGAAGAAGTGCCGCAAGACGACGTGGCATGGACTCGACTAATGTCTGAAGGTATGCAGGAGGCAATTCACACCATGAATCCTGCAGGGCAGTTCACAAATCCAATCTGCGGCAATTTGAGAAAGAGTTGTACGTCTGTCACGTTTAATGATTCTCGTCAGTCGTCGTTTGTGCCGTTCTTTCACGATCTTTTTCCGGCCGCAGCGATGTCGAAGATGTGATGTTTTACCGGATTCCCGATATTCACGGTACACTCGTGAAATGGTCGTACGCGAACATCCAAATGTTATTGCTACCTCGGAGATATTATGTCCCATCTCTCGTGCGCCGACTATAACACCACGTTCAAACTCACTTAAATCTTGATAACCTGCCATTGTAGCAGTAGTAACCGATCTAGCTGCCGACCGCATCGTGTTACTCTGATTGGTTCCATACCTCTGTTATTGCATACGCACGCCTATACCAGTTTTTGTTTTTTTGGCTCTTCAGTGAATTACCCCACATAAATTGAATTGTGCCAGCTTTTCATGTCAAGAGTAAAACATGAACAATTATAGATGTCACCATGCAAGATGAGTTCGTACAACTTCGCGATAACATAAGATTGTTAGCGTGCCTGGTGCACAACAAATGCTTGCCAATGCAATATGGCAACAACAGTTGATTGATACTGCCATCCTAAGTGCTATTAGTATTTTGGCTGTGTACTATTACATTATGTTCATGATGTGTTTCATGTCTGTATGTCTATGGAAACACTTTTCTACAACGGTTATACGAAAGTTGAATGAACATGTGGGAACTTAATTTTACGGTGCAAAAGAACTACCCATTCCTCTCAGTACACTACACACTATGTACAACATTTTTTATAAAGTTGTTTGTGGCTACTGTTTAACAAATAAATTAGCAGTACGATTTTTCACTTATTTTAAGGGGGAAGACTCAACTCACGTGTAATTTTTTTGTACCACACTGTCACTGTAACTCTGTTCACACGACACGGCTGTGTTTCTGCATGTCTTTTTGTGACCACTCAATATTCACACCACAGTATTTACACTGTGTTGAGTTTATCAAAAACATAGAAAACTTAATTTTCAAAATTGCGGCTATGTTAAAAAAGTGATTATTTTTGGCATTGTTAATTGATTTTGCGACGTAAAGATGACAAAGTTGTCAGTGTTTACACATACTGTACGAATGTTAAGTGTGTAATTATTACATTGGAGTGTATTATATATAAATATTTATTTCCACGATATGAAAATTTTTTTGGTTATAATTGTCTTTTTAAAAATAATAGATACGTTAGCCATGATTCCACCCGTGAACGAGCGTTTAGTGCCAGGATTCAGGTCAATATATCGAATTGTAAGCACAGCGATACAATTCAGCCACGCCACTGAGCAATTAATGAATCATTCTCATTCAGGGTTGAAAACTAAAATGTTGTTATTGTTTGTTAAGTCAACAACATGATTAATGCGCATAGTTTTATATGTTATCAGCACATATGTAAAGTAAATGAGAATGTTGTTAAACACACGTAAACTCATATGTTTGTAAGAGTTTTCATGATGTAAACTCTCAGTGTCTTGGTTTTGAAAACATTTAAATGAGCGATTTCATTGACGTTTTGTAAACATGACTGCAAAATTTCGTAAATAAATATAATTTCTCCATATTCCACATTATTTTACGGTTTGCGAACGTTTATAGGCCTTACCTTTCGGTACTGGAATATTAGTTAAATTAAATATGTCTCAACCGAACAGACTTAAATCTTTGCATAAAAATGTTGTTGCCATTTATAGGCCTTGGAACAGTGTTTTACTGCATATGATCATTAAAAAGAAACGCATTTCAGTTTTACACAAGTTCCTGCAAATCATTATCGTAAGTGAACATTACACAACAGCATGCTTAACAGAATTTAATCAATGATGAAATACTAAGTCACAATATAATAAGACATTTTAAAAATTAGTAAACATTATAAATACAAAAAAAAATAAGTTTTGAACATTTAAAGCAGGTTATACATCTTACAGCTACAGTATATACCTACACTCAGGTAAAGCCAAAGAAACTTAATACTGCACTTCATCTTCATATTGTCAGTATATCGAGTGTCATCGTTTGTACACAATAAATTTAAAATAATTGCATATCAGTCTTTGTGTTACCAGTACATCAAGTATCATCTCAGCCGTCTTCAAACATTTCGAATAAATCTGTTAAATCTCTTATTGTGTCAACCACATGTTTGCTTCAATTCAATATACCATTATTGCCAGTTTATGAACCAGTCAATGAGTTGATCTTCATGATGCACCTGGAAAAAGCATACACGTGTGCCGCATATTGTTAGTATTCAGAAGCACCGCTGTCACACACCCCACCAGGGCCCACCAGTAGACACGTGCCGCGAGGCAAGGCAGGCCCGGGGGCGGACAGGCAGTTGACACATGCTAGGGAAAAATGCAGAGTTAAGCTAGCAATTCGCCGACGAGAGAGTTGAGAACATGGACAAGAGACAAGGTGAGATACGCAAAAAAAAAGGGCTGACAGTGTTTGGCAGTATTGCTGCTTAACCCCCACCCCTTCCCCGAGCAAAACGCGTGAGAACATGGACACGTGCCGAGGTAATGCAGAGGTAAGTTAGAGTTTCGCCGACGCACCTCTATTTAGACGAGTAAGAAGGGCTGACAGTGTTTGGCAGTACGGCTGTCGGCCCCCATCCCCCCCTCCAATGAGTGAGACACATGTAAGGATCGAGAGGTCGCCGAGGGATGTTAAGAGGCCCGACACATGGAGGAAGGAGACAGTTGGAATACAGTGCCTAGAGGCGGTGGTCGGGTGGGGGCTCGCGAAGAGCACCACGCCGGAACGCGAGAGTTGGATCACTGTGCAGAGAGAGGGAGGGCGGTCTATGTCCGCGCCGGGAGACGATTAGTTGGAAGGCGGCCCTGAGAGGCGGCAGTCGGGTGGGGGCTCGCCAGGAAGATCACGCTGGGATGCGAAAGTAGTTCGTCGAAACACGCCGAGAGGACAGTAAGTTTTTCGGCTGCCTCACCACGAGGCACCACAGTTGGAAGTCCACGCCGAGAGGCAGCGGCCAGGTGGAGGCCTGCCAGGAACACCACGCCAGGATGCGAAGTTAGTGAGTCGTGCGACGCCGAGAACGGGAGTCGAGTGGTAGCCTCAACGAGGGGCACCACGCCGGAACGCGGTAGGTGGACAGTCGAAGGGCTGCGCTGAAAGGAGTGAGTCGTATCGTGGAGTCGTCAAGGAGATAAACATGGAACAGTCGGTCGTGGAGAGCTGTCACCGAGGCCGAAGGGTCAGCCAGAAAGCAGGAAGCCAGCTGGGTCCACAACGCCAACGAGAACGAGCCGAGGCCCGTGAAGGGCCACCCAGCTGACCGGACCTCAACCGACCGCCGGAACACCCAGAACTACAAATACCGCTAAGTACCAGCATTGCCACTCAAGGGACCTTTCCCGACGCCTAGTGTTACCCCACGGCGTCGGTAGCAGTTAGCACGAGTACTTTAATCCGCTCTTAAGGCTCAATATTTGAGGGAATAGTATCGCAGGGGCAGTGTATGTGTTTGTTTCCGGTAAAATATAAACTCTTTTAGACCAATAAGTTATTAAGTTATTGTTTACCTCTATTCAACATCCAAGGCACCCATAGTCTGTGCCTAGTAAAGGTAACTCGTACCCTAGGAACCATCCGGTATCCCACAGGTGGCGAGTAGCATCAACAGATATAAATGCACCAAACACACAAAACAAAATTGGACATGAGTAACGGTACAAAAACATAAAAAGCTGAGAAGCTAAGCGCAAACTATCATTGCAGCATCAGCCATGCACGAGTATGATGAAATAGACAAAAATGTGGCATAGATGAAAGCACGTAATGTAAATTCACTTTGGCCAACGGACACTCTCTCTGTAATACACTATTTTCCAAATCCAATTCCCAAAACTCTATAACACAAGCCACTTCCGATACTATAACCAACACTAGCAGTTTATAAAGGTTGGACCAAAAGTAGTTTACATCTTTTTAAAAACGTAAATTATAAATTAATAATATGAACCTGAGCTCTTACGCATATTCTATCATTTTTTCATTATCTAAGAAAATTGAGCACTTTTGAAATATTTATTTACATATGGTTACATTATTATAATTATACTTTACTCAGTTTCATAATAAACAACACACGGCCTTGTGACAACAAGCAACAAAAAAATTAATAGAAATAAAAAATATAAAAACTTTCTTGATATTATTTGGCTACAATAAATGTGGTCAGTCAAAATCAATCCTGTCTGAAAAAAAATGTTTTCTCAGAATAAACATTCAGCAGGAACAGAAAGGTAAAATTTTCTCGGTTTCTTCTATGTAAAATATTACCAAAGAGTTAAAAAATAATTACCAGTTTTCGTCCCAAAATGAACTCTAATGCAAAATACAATGTAGAATAAAATTCAAAATTGAAATTAAATTTACTGTGCACGATTTCTTCATGGCAAAACGAAGATTTTATTGAGCAAAATATAACAGAGCATGAGCTGAATGCTTAAACACTGTAGAGTGCTGAAATTCTACCTTTCATAACAATAAACTAAACAGTCATCAACATCAGCATAAAAGGTCATACAACTGAAAAAAAAATTGAAAAATATGTCACAATACGGAAATACTGAAGACAATTTTTATACGCGTGAATTTTGTTGGTACCTGTGTGCCAACCAAGTTTAATAATTTAAACCTACTGTTATTTTAAAAAATTGGTTAAATTAATATAATCATTTACGAAGTTTTTAAACAATTCTTTTAGAGGATCGAAATGTCGGTATTTATGTAACTTTTTAATCAAAGTATACGTAATTTTGAATCTGATAAGTGTTAAAGAGTGGCACATCTTGCTATTTCCATGATTACTTAAGATTATAAAATTGTCTCACTCCACAACTTAACATCGAACTATCAGATCGGTTAGTATTAAAACACTGCAACAATCACGTATTCTTAACTTTATATATTTTATTATTTTTTGCAGTATTGTTAATACTATTTATACACTGTATTAAATGTTTTACAACTCTATGTATCATTTAACACTGAAAAACAGAAACAGCTCTTCACCATTTATTATTGCAGCTATAAATAAACAAAAATTACTTAAGCTGCATAAAAATGTCACTCAGAAAACCTCCAAATTTGTAACAGTCATGCATAAAGTACAAGTGTGAAGTGAAAAGTCAAAGCAAGTAGCTAGATTCATAAAATGTATTATTTTGTTGTTATTAATTATAAGTATAGATATTCTT
This sequence comes from Clitarchus hookeri, assembly GCA_002778355.1. Lineage (NCBI taxonomy): Eukaryota > Metazoa > Arthropoda > Insecta > Phasmatodea > Phasmatidae > Clitarchus > Clitarchus hookeri. The sequence goes on along the minus strand of NQII01000626.1, from coordinate 360,317 downwards.
AAGTCAATTGTACTAAAATTATAGTTTTCAGACATAGCATAGGTTTTTAAGCATTGATTTAATGCATAAGTGATTGATTGAAAAATATTTTACAATTTAAATATAACTTATTTGCTGTATAATTCCATGATGGTATCACGATGTTCCAAAACATGTAAAAAATAAAAGCATTCAAAGTGAAACACATAAAACCAGAACTTATCAATTACTGTATCAAAAAAAGTTTCAAAATATTACATTTGCATATCCTTTATGTAGTTTCTTTCGAACATAATAAGAATTGGTATGATTAATTGGGACATTATCATCTGCTTGCTATCATGTTAGAATGTAACTACGATTTACAGCGACCAACTATTTCATCCATGGAGGTCAACTATGACATGCCTATTGAAAATCGCACTCCATTTACAAACAATCTCTGAGCTGGTGTATTCCTTTTCCTAGCATTATATTAAAACAGCCGTAAGTGGTAATCGAATTTAATATATGCATGTAAAGTCTGTTACTGTTTGCGATATGCCAGCTATGGAGATGTTTTACATCTACATACATAGCACAGCACAAGCACTGCTGCGATGTGTTGGTTTGTTTACAATATTGTTTCACCTTGACGCAAGCTCTGTCTGGAACATGATGTGGGTCTTTATGCGGCATTTCACGTATTGCAACATATTGCAACAAGCAATCTCAATATATGCCACTAACAATTTGCCTCTGAATAAGTATAGTGCTAAATGTTCACTCAGCTTTACGTAGCTAGCCTAGTTAGCTGTTGTGCTAAAATTAAACGTTAAAACAAACTCAGATAACATTAACGAATATTCACGCAAATATTGTAGTTGTGCCCAATTCACAAGCTCTCTGGTTTTAGTTATAGAAAATTTGATGATTTATGTGAGTTAAATTATATAATGTATTGTATTATTCGCTTCAANTCTCTGGTTTTAGTTATAGAAAATTTGATGATTTATGTGAGTTAAATTATATAATGTATTGTATTATTCGCTTCAAGCACAATAACATTTCTTGAAGCAAAGATGTTTATGATTCCTTCAGTGTGTATTAAACATCCTTAAAGTTAGCAATAAAAAATTTTTCAAACAAATTTTTTATGTACCTTGCTTTTCATCAGTTTGACAAGCAAAACAAAAATTTCCTTTAATATTAATGTAANTCTCTGGTTTTAGTTATAGAAAATTTGATGATTTATGTGAGTTAAATTATATAATGTATTGTATTATTCGCTTCAAACACAATAACATTTCTTGAAGCAAAGATGTTTATGATTCCTTCAGTGTGTATTAAACATCCTTAAAGTTAGCAATAAAAAATTTTTGAAACAAATTTTTTATGTACCTTGCTTTTCATCAGTTTGACAAGCAAAACAAAAATTTCCTTTAATATTAATGTAATATAATATGGCATTAATTTTCGCAGTAATTGAGTACCTTTACAACATTTAATGCACACTATTGACTGACACTAATCACAAAACTTAACATAATATGTTGACGCGTCTCGCATCCCGAAAGATATGTTTTCGTCAGAAGGCACACTCTGTCGAAACTCGCAGGCTGGCTACCGCAATAAATATTAAGGGTTTGGCGAGCGTGCTAGAAGAATGAAGCCAGGATTCCGAGGCGGAATGAACACGTGGCGTAGGGGCCACATGTGGAGGAAGACACGCGCAGCCGCATCTCGCAGCTACAAGGGGATGCTAAGCTCACACCAGCAGCTGCATCTCTCCCGAGCTGGCTACCGCAATAAATAATGAGAGCTTTTGGCGAGCATGTGAGAATAATAGTGAGATGATATCCGGAGGCAGAAGAAACACGTGCGCCGACCAAGGGGCCACCAAGTGTTCCAGCACGTGCAGGGCGGAGCAATAAACTTCGATGCCAGAATCGACGGACGATGCTGGGCCCATGTGCGGGTAGCCGGAGTGCCGAACACGTTTTTACGACCCAGAGGACGTGGCGGTCAGCCCAGCCACATGCAGAGATTATGCGAGTTTAATATGGCGAACGAGCTTAAAAAAACACGAGGAAGAGGAAGGAACGAGGCAGTCGGCCGATTTGAAGCGAGGAGTGCGGACTGGAGCCGGGAGGAACGAGTCCGAGAGAAGGCATCCAGACGTCAACACTAGTCGGCGAGGAACTGTCGCAGCCCAGGCGTCGCAGCCCGCCCACCGAGTGACGGAGCGGTCCCGAGGTCGCCGGCTGGTAGATGGACCATCGCCTCGAGACAGCTAAGTAGAGACATACAGGAAGTGTAACGAACCTTGCTCCCCAAGGTACAAATCACCGCGGCAAGCCCTACACAGCCTACAAAGCTAGGGGGAGGGGGGGGGAGAGTTGTCTCGTGTGTTCATGTAGAAGTTAACCTGTTAAGCGAAAATAAAACTGACATATGTTAACTCGCGAAGAAGGTGAATTTATTTGGTAAATTGGATCTAGGGATAGTAGCGTCAACATATTCCTACGCCCTAACACTGAGTGCTAGCATCAATTGCTGGCGCCTTACGCAGAGAGCAGAATCAATGCCTACTTATACGCCATAGCGCTGGGGAGGTATCAATGTTAAGGTACATCAGAATGTAAATTAATCTCAGCAAACCTTGAGGTTGACCTACAGCTAGAACCAAATTAAACAAGCGTCGTACGAAGTACAATGCATATTGAAATCTAACATTCTGTATTGCATGCAGTTCAGAGGATACAAATGTGAAACTGAATCTATCTGTGTAGAGTAAGATCCAGTTCAAATACCTCTAGTTGTGTGGTTGTGTATGAAATGCTACAAACAATCGATATACACGTGCTTCTAAACAAGTCAATGTAGACTAACAGTAGCCATTTTTACTGTGCACATGCCACTAAAAAGAAATAGTATTCTGGTCTCTCAAATCTAGGAATGAAATATCATGGTACACTCGATTTTTTATGCAAATGAAAGCAACGGCAGGAATTCAGCAAAAACTTACAGTAGATGGGTGTTAGGTTAGGGTTCTGTAGTGGCAACAAATATTTTCCGTTTTGAAAAATTTGGGCAGTTGGGTTCAATTTTATTGCTTGGTACCAGGTAAAGTATCATGACCAACAATTGAACCCATCTGCTCAATTACACAACTTGGTACTGCCAATATACCTAAATATATTAGTGTCGTACAGTAAGTGGTAGTGTCATGTTTTGACGAAAAATAGGTCATCGTATCCTACTGTAAAATTGAGTAGGAATTTCATAATGAGATTATCACACACCTGCAATTCATAAAGCATTATAGCTTTATGTTGTTTTCAGAAGTTCATTAGACTGGTGTTTGTTAGAACTGCATCTCTCTGCATTTCCTAAGTCTGTGCTGGCAGCAAAGCATCAAAAGTATCTATCTGTGGAGAAGGTATATAAAGATTGTAACCATGCCAACTTACAACTTTTCTATTAAAAAAAAGCATAATAATTTGTTTAAATGTGATGCAAACAAACACACAAACATTTCTGGCAAGTATAAAAAAATATTTCTACAAACATTTACATTACTAGAATCATAAGTCGGTTACAGAACTTTAAAGTACCACTGACATGATCAAGAAAATATTTTAAAGTTACAGCAACTAACAAAAAACTGCAAAATACTGAACAAACATCCTTTTCCCACTTCTCCCCTCCATCCTCTTCTCAAGGTTTCATATTTTTATGATTCAGAATCTGGCCGCCATGTATATAGCAAACGTACAGTACCTAGTCCTACTTCATTAAAGTCTTCTGGTATTAGCTGCATAATTCAATATATTACTGCCCACGATAGCTTACTGTTTTGCAACTTTGTAGCAAATTTAAAATTTCTAAACACTTAGGCCTATAAAATATGAAAGATTATTAAACAAATTTATTCTTGCTATTGTTTATATTAAAACTGTTGTTCAAACACCTGTCATGTGTGTTAGGCTGTACCATGAAATTCAACTGTAACCTAACAAACGTTTGACCCTCTGACCACTTAGGTTGGAATTTACTAGGCCTGACATAATTACAGTAAGCTAACTCTATTTATTCAAGATATCTACACAGCTGCCTTGATTTTCATACCCAACTCGTGCAAATGAGCCACTCACCAAAATCTACGTTGTGTTGATTACTGTCTCTAGTATGGCTACTTGTTTTCTGCTCTCATTATGCTATAACGGATGCTGACACCACAACATCCGTGTACTCATTAAACCTTTACTATATAATTTCATCAGACATGATCAGATGCCTATTCCAGAACAACATTTCATTATATTTAACACGGCTAACAAGGGACATTGTAATATATAATCATTGAAGATATAAAACCTCTTATGTCAATTTTTGCCCATTTCTGGTTATTCACAAATAAGATTAAACACAAAATTTCTGCATCCTATGTGAAACACAAATGAGCTAAATTGTTAATTATTACTACTTTTATATATTTCTAGATTGTCATACGTTACAAAATAACCTTTTTGCCAATTTGTAGTAAAATTCGATAAAGTTGCACATTATCTTAAGGGCAAGTTACTGATTTCATTATATTAATTGCAGTGGAGATATTCAAGTTGAACTCACATATCAGGAGACAAGGCAACATTTTAGTCTGACATAAAAGTTTCTATTACCTATGGCTGTCTGGCAGTTTTTATGAAACCACACTTGTGCACCAAACTGTATTTATTTTTAATGTACCCAAAAATGTGCACATAAGTTAATTCTCCAATTATTTTCATAACTGCCTCGTGACATGTCCAGCATCAACAGATTCTAGCATCACATAGAAATGTGACTACTATAAGACTACACACATTTGCAAAATTTTAACTTGCTTCATGTGACCAGAGTGTACTTGGAACAGATTGTACTACATTTAAAATATAAAAATATCTCATATTTACGTTGCTAACAGATGATGAGTGTTTATTTATATTTATTTAGACTACACCAAAGTAAAAAAAAACTAACTAGTAAGGGAAGAACTGTGAGGTTTTACACACATATTTTTCTGCCATGTAAACCCTAATTAAAAATATTTATATGTATAACCAACAAAGGTAACACACATGGCTTACAATAATAATACCTTACTCGTCACCTAAGTGATAGCCTATTCAGATTTTGTGTAATACAAGTTTGTCACTTTCCATAGAATCTAGTGATAGAATATATTAATGACTAGCTGTGCCCGTGGATCTACTCCCATGAACTACAAAATTATTGTTTAGGTTTTATTTTTAAATAAAGTTGAATTTTACTTAGAGTTAATATTCTATACTCTATACATATTATAAAACTCAACGTCTCGGTAAATTAAATGGTAAAAACCCTAATTAGTATTTCTCTGTTATGCATAAATATATGCTACTACGAATTTTTTTTAGGTCTTTTTATTCTACACAATTCTTTACTACATGATATTGCTCCATCTTTGACGGTTTAGATAGCGTATTGCAAGAGAGCGCGCTGGCGGCAAACTTTTTTCCGACTTGATTCACTATTATCGTTTGTAAATTTTTTGAGATATTTTCTCGCGATAAAAAGTAGCCAATATCACTTTTCAGCCCTCCAACTATATTTTTGCAAGAAATTGCGTCGATCTGTTGCTTGGTTGCGACGTTGCATTGTTAATCCGTTTGTGTACTTTTTCATTTTCCAATAAAAATTCCCCCGAGGGAATGAGATATTTTCTCGGGATAAAAAGTGTTCTATGTCACTTCCCAGCCCTCCAAATATCTCTGTGCAAAAAATCACTTCGACCCGTTGCTCCGTTGCGACGTTAAAGAAGGGTAAACCAACAAACACACTTTCGCATTTATAATATTAGTTTGAATTAGCGAAAAATAACTGACACCTTACTTTCATGGAATAATGGCAGTATATTTCAAATGAATAACGGAGGTAAAAATCTCATACAGTAACATTTTACAAATATCCTGAACTAAAAATGTTTGCAGTTTAAATTTTTGTGGTAAAACCTGGCCCAAATCCTTTAAACCAGTACTTCAAAGAATTATAAATCGAAATTTAATCATTACCAATCAAGTAACACAGTTATCAAAAATTCTAATATAACCTGAAATACAAACAATTACAACACCTCATTAGGTGAAGTGGCTAATGAATTTACAGTGTTTGAAAAAGTAAGAAAAAATGTAGGAGATTTCTGAAATATCAATCAACTGCTTTAAATCTGATGACACTGCAAACTCAATATTATTTACAATACACAAGTTATACGATTTTTAAAATTTTTATCAGTAGACCTGTAAGTTAATGGAAATCTCATTAAAAATCTCTTCAAATTTTGTTGTTATTGATATAACAATATTGGATTTTGGGTAATTTACATATGGTCTGTATAAAAGATTTTGGGACACTCCGAATAAATGACTTGTTTTACTTATTCACAGAGGATGATTATGTTAGCTTTGATTAATACAGCATGATTACACAATTTTTCACTGAAATGTAAAATCATTTCAATGTCTACCATTGATAATCCGACAGTACTGAAAAACGTTATTTTATGCATCTAGTGATAAAACAATGTCAAGAGTTGGGCCTAATGATAGAAAACATATCATGGTTTTCCATATGCCTAGCCCTACTGCTTTCCATCTCCAAATACTTTTTTGAATGTTAGGTNTGAATACAGCATGATTACACAATTTTTCACTGAAATGTAAAATCATTTCAATGTCTACCATTGATAATCCGACAGTACTGAAAAACGTTATTTTATGCATCTAGTGATAAAACAATGTCAAGAGTTGGGCCTAATGTTAGAAAACATATCATGGTTTTCCATATGCCTAGCCCTACTGCTTTCCATCTCCAAATACTTTTTTGAATGTTAGGTGTACTTCCTCAGAAATGTTAACATTACATCATATTTTACTGTCATGTAAGTGTATCATAATTGAATTTCGCATCAGTAAACAATGTTGGATATTGCTTAACATATTTCACTAGAGATAACTAACCTGATTAAAAATACTTTAGAATGGATATAAACGACAAGCTATACTTTCATTACATAGTTAGGAAACACAGATACGGCAATAACCCCATATTAATCTAATTACATCAAATCACCATGTTAGGGTAAATTATTTATTTGAACTGTTTTCAAATATGAACATTAAAGGAGCCTTTAGTAGGCAATTTCAAATGCTCATTGTTTGGTAAGAAAGAAAGAAATATTAATTTAGGTATCTGGTTCACTTGTGACGTTTAGGTTAATATATGTGTATATTATTTTTACGATATAAACATGTATTCAACTCGCTGAAAAACAAATACAGGACTGCTGTTGTAACGAAACATTCTTGAGTCCTGCGATGCTCATTGTAACATACTCTAACCAAATTAGTAGTTTTTGTAAGCCGATATAGGCAGGTTAACTTCATAAGTTTTTATTTGCAGCGCCATTTTAGCCAGTAAAAGATTATTTCCAAAATGTGTGATAGTTCATTCATTTTTATTCTGTGAGACAACCTCGGTGTATAGGTTGCCAGTGAGTTTGTTGATTTTCGGAAGACAGTAGTTTATTTTCAAAAAATTTAAATTAATTTTTATTTTAATATTTAAGGCCTACACCAGTCTGATAAAATATTTAATATGATTTAATATGTATAAATATTGTTTTCAACTGACACCTCTGCCACTCGGTTGGTAAGTTGATTTAGTATAATACTTAAAACTACGAATTTTTTCGTACTTTATGTCCAATTTCACCTCAGAGGTATAAGAAAGTAATACTCTAGAATTAAATTCAGCCGGAGCTTAATTATTTACTGAAGTACTTACATGTGCAACCATGCATACGATTTGGAAAAAAATCCTACTTTTCTGATTTTTGATTACATTTGGGAAATACATATTAAATAATGCAAGATAATTATGATGTGTGAAGCATTTGTTATTTCAAGTATTCAGACGGACCTATGAAATCTGGTTCCCGTACAGCTGGCTCCCGAAGCGGGCCCGAAGAATGTGATAAGAGGATGAAGTATAAAATTTAAAAGTCACGAAGGAATTCCAATATTGCTTGCTTGCTCACCATTGTTGTTATGATGACTAACGACCAGGAGCTGCCACATTTATTAAATTATGAAGATACAAATGATGTTGCCGGTAATATTAATAACCCAGAGCAAGAAATCGGAGGTAGAATTGGGTAGTGACGGGAATATTTCCCATAAGAGAGGGCGATGTTGTGAATGCAGAAGCGGTCAGAGAAACGTCTGTTGTTCAGGGTGATATACCACCACCGTCGTTTAATGATACACACAACAGAAGTTATGTAAACCCTATACAGGCAGTTTTGGACATGTTACGACGCATGGAGTCCAGGTCAGAGACCGGACAAGCAGAACTAGAGTCCATGTTGGAGGCTGGACAAAATTATATAAAATCATAATTGCAGTTACAACTGGCAGTTTTTAAAACAAATGTCGTGTTTGAAGTGCTAGAGGAAGTCAATCCTGTGATTAGTAAAATTTTATATCGGCTTCTCGCTGCTACAAATGACTATTGCTAGCAGTCAGAATGCGAATCTTGAAATCAATGCTCTTAAAAATACTTCCATGCATGTTAATTTGGAACTTAATGAGTTAAAAAACGAATTCACACAAATACAGTCAATAAACCAAATATGTGATGAATTAGAGAATGCAGTGTCTTCACCATTGTGATGTATCCGAGGAAAGAACTAAAATACAATCACCTCGCTCTTCGCAATTTTGCTCTCACTTCAGTCTTCCTCGAACTCTTATGGAGATGCTACCTGAATACCATGGTCGCGATTTGGAAAATACCATTTCGTTCATACGAAGGCTTGAGAGTTACTTCACAATGTGGAAGGTCAGCAGTGGTGAAACATTATAACATTTGGATTTAGTACTTAAATAGAGTGCGCAGCATTGGTGGGAAATTGAAAAGGATACAATTTAAACATACGAACAGTTCAAACAGGCCTTTGAGAGACGTTTTTGGAATCGTTAGGTTCAAGGTCTCCTTAGAGCTCAGCTTCATAGTGGTAAATTTTACCCAGGTAAAGGTAATTCCATGGAAGCTAATTTGACACAAATTTACGAGCGCACACGCCATTTATACCCGCCCATGACAGACGAGGAGTTCCAAATGATGATACGGTTGCAGTTGCCTATGAGATATCAGTTGAATCGAGCAGGTAGGACGTTTATGTCGCTTCCTCAGTTCATAGACGAGTTATTGCGGTATGCTAAATTATAGGAGATACAAGGAGTGGCCATGGTTATTTACAACGAGACCATTTAGGCCCTTCTGTTCACCAGCGAAATTATAGTGTATCTACCTACCACCGCAATAAGCCATCGGTGAATGATGCCAAAAGATCTCATTCTCTTAGAGACAGGCGCAGAACTATCATCTAATGAAAGCTCAGACGGCGACAAAAATATTATAGGCGTAGGTAGAGGAGGCATACAAAGAACAAACACCAATGTAAGGATTAGCAGGAAAATTCCTCTGAAGAACGCAGAAATGCCTCGCGGTACCCACCCAGGAGTATAAATGGTCACCAAACAGTTGTTGGTCACACACCTCCACGACATAAGGATTCGCGTAGGAAATGGGGTCACGGTCGCAGCAAGCAGGGTGATACAGATGCTGATAACTTCCATTCCATCTTTAACCCAGTTACGAATGATAAAGAAGCTGGAGAAGCCAAGTTCAATCCGTTGGCACCTCCGTTCAGCCCTCGCCAGAAAAACCCTTTATTAACTCACGAGCAAATTTTAACCACATTTCGTACGACTCTAAGCAGAAAACAAATTAACAAGAGTTTTGTTAGAAATGTTGTTTTGGCCAGAGAGAATGCTCCCATTCCTGAGTTCACGCCAACAAAATGGAAGTACAGAAATGTCGTTGTTCGTTCGCTTCTAATGTCGGTCATAGATCATGTTTATTCACTGGCATGTTTTGCCCATCACAATTCCTCGGACATGACGCAAATGCAGTTTCGGAATGTAGTATTGCAAGCAGAAATAATTTCAGATATGCAAAGAGAATCCTTAGCAAATCTGCTATTGCAACATCATTCTGTGTTTAGCGACAAACCAGGAAAATGTACGAAGTAAAAATTACACTGACAACAGATAAACCATTCTTCCGCAGACCATTCAAATTACCAGCTGCGTTCGCTTAAGAGGCGAATGAATACCTAAGTAAAATGTTGGACTCGAAAATGATTAAGCGAGCAGCTAGTCCATATTGCAGCCCTATAGTTTGTGTGCGTAAAAAAAGATGGGTGTGTGCATCTCTGTCTGGATGCGGGATATCTCAACGATATCACTGTTAAGGACAGGGAGACTCCTACATATACTGAGTACATTCTGCTATTGTCTAATGGAGCTAAGTTTCTTACTTCCATGGACCTGGCCCATGGATATTGGCAGTTACGTATCCATCCAGATTCGCAGCAGTACACAGCATTTTTGTTCAATCACAGGCAGTGCTGCTTTCAGGTGAAACGATTTGGTCTGTGCAATACTGTGGCAGATTTCACAACATGCCTAGACAGTGTGCTCCTACCTGGATGTGGTTCATTCACGCGATGCTGTGTAGATGACATACTAGTAGTTAGCGAAAAAATCGAAGATCACTTACATCTTTGCACTGTGTTCTCACCTGCCTGCAGGAAGCTAACACGACAGTAAAACTGAGTAGGTCCATATTCATGGCTTACTCCAATCTGATATTTTTTAATACCAATATCTCTGCCACTCGGTTGGTAAGTGTATTTAATGTAATACTTAAAACTAGGAATTCTTTCGTACGTTGTGTCCAATTTCACCTCAGAGGTCTGAGAAAGTAATACTCTAGAATAAAATCTAGCCGGAGCTTAATTATTTATTGAAGTACTTACCTGTGCTACCATACATACGATTTATACAAAATTCTATTATTATGATTTTTAATTACATTTGGGAAATACATTTTAAATAATGCAATATAATTTGGATATATTAAGTATTGCTTATTTAAAGTATTCAGACGGACTTATGAATTCTTGTTCCCGTACACTGTACACGCGATTACATTGTAAAATGTAGGCTACAACGTTTATCTTAAATACTAAATTCCGGCACCTTATTCCCAACAACATATTAACTTACCTTAGAACGTTACGTCCTTTCGGTTTATGAATACTTCATTACAACATCTTTTAAGATCTTCGTGTCCGTGAAAATATATTACTTTACAACACACGTAACGGTATAACAAAATGCTTGCAGGTTATGCAAACAGCAGTCGGAAGCGGGCTCGAACGGAAAAGGGATCGCAGTGGAAGCAGGATCGCCAACACATGACAAAGAAATTCTTCTGCACACAAATATTGAATAAATCCGCAATTTTTGCTATTTCAGCAGTTACAAAAGAAATAATTTCTCTTTCGGCAATAAATTAATGGAGTTTTAATGTATGGTTACTAATACATTATATTACAAGAGAAAATATGTTATTTGTTAGTATATTAGTTTGGAGCACTTACGAAACATTGCGTATTTTATATTTCCTGGTCCAATTTCCGTATTTTTTATTTACGGCCAGATTTCAGTTATTTTACGGTTTGTTACCGTAAATATTTCCGTAATTTAAAGTACATTTTTAACAGTGTATTATTTCTATGTGCACATCGTAAAACCCAGTAAGTCGCAAGACCTCATCATAAAATAGGCACGGACACACAAGTACAGCGGCCACATCGATGTAATTGTACAGCGTCGATCATTGGCTGCACCGCGCTGCGTGTAATTTCCTGCAGATCCAGCAAGTTCTTGACTGACAAACGAAATAACGAGTCATTTTGCTGGCTCGTGCTGCCGAGTTCGGAACATGCCACAAAGTTTTGCGTCTACGTGACTCACTATGTATTTAACTCACTTGATGATTAGACCGCGCAGGTTCTCGGCAATGCTAACCATCACGGGAGTTATCTAAGATCGTGGAAGTTCCTCGACAAAGGATGAACCAGAT
>NQII01000626.1:311177-348272 GCA_002778355.1 Clitarchus hookeri | reverse complement strand
CGACAGGGCATAACTCGCGACTTTCTCCTCCCTGCAGTTTGAATAAAAACGTCCTGGGCTGTATAAAAGGATTACTGGGGCTGGGAGGAAATGGCGAGGTGAAGAACAGAAGAAGGCGTCGGGGGAAGTGGGGTGGCAGAAGTATAAAAGGAGGAGGCGAAGAGGTTAAATCTCCGGTTAGCATCCAGGAGCGAAGATATTTCACTCGTAATGACATATTGAAGTGGGAGGCGAGAGAAGGCGCTAGGGCGCACGACCGACGCCAGGGTGTGTATTGTTGCCAACCAACCCATCTCCTTTACCCCACCATCCAACACTGTTGGCACTGCTGCGTCATTACGCCAAGCCTTCCGCGCTGGAAACGGGTACACAATTTCCGTTGTAGGTGCGTGCCGACCCCGGAGAGCTCCTTGCACTTCTTCCTTTAGACGCCATGCAGCACATCCAAAAACCTAACATTACTGGTATCATGTTATTTTTCTAATAGCCATTGAGGGACCATGCGGTGGTATAATACCCATATTTTCGCCATCTGGAAAACATGGCATCGACTGGCAAAACGGAGTGCCCCCAAATTGAGTTCAGTTGAGAAATTTGGGTGGCACTTAACAAAGAGGTCTCCAGATCCGATGAGGGTGAAACGAGGTGATAACGGAGCAGCGCCGAAATGCAAGGGCTGGGAAACAGGAGATCTCCGAGAAAACCCGCCGACCAGCGGCATCGTCCGTCACGATTCCCAGATGCGAAAATTCGGGAGTGACCAGGCCGGGGACTGAACCCAGTTTGCCTTGGTGGCAGGCGAGTGGTCTAACCGCTCAGCTACCGCGGCCACGGGGTGCCTCCGACAAGCAAATCGTGTTCACTAGTAAGACTGAAGAAATCATGTGTAAGTTACAACGAGAAAGTAATATTACTGGCAATATACAGATATTCTCGCTTCTCTAAATATGTAATAATTATTTAACATGACAATATATCAAACATGTTTTGTGTACGATACATTTATACCTGCCTGAATGTTATTTGTTTAGAAACTGTAAAAAAAAAATTGTTATTTTTGTTACTTACTTAGCTTACCAAAAAAAAAGGCACTGTTACTTGAACCCTCGACAGTCCAGGGCCAAATTATTTTACTGATCTTATTCAATTGTCATCTATAATCACATATTATATATTTTAAGTCCAGTAAACATTATATATAGAATAGCAAAATAATAAAACTGGCAACAAGGTCAACTATGTGTCGTGGAGCAACTCAAAACAATTTAGAGAAATGTGATATTTTGCAGGCTTCTCAGAATGCAGACTTCTCACATACTAACAAAATAAAGTTCGATAAATACTTGAAGAAGGAACACCATTTTACAAGAATTACATAATGAAACATACTTATAATATGGACAGAACTCCCCGAAACCACCCGGCGTAATTATCTGAGAAGTACAGTTATGATGCGTAATCGAGCCACTACATTGCAAACACATGCGGTGAAAATGCAAGACACGCAGAAAGGGCCATCGTTACAGTCTAACAGTTATCGATGTACGCTGGATGTACATATTTAATGTTCATGTGCATCTATATGAGGCACTTCCTTAAGAGTGCCGCCCACTTGGAGCATGCTTAGTGCGTTTGAGGCTCAGAAGCAAGCGAGCTATAAGGGCGACAATGACACGCGTACCTAACGCCCTATCACACCTACGCGCAAGGCGCTGAACTCAAGTGCAGTGTTTCCGTCGTGCTGCGAGTACCTATGGGACTTTAACCGGTGAACCTATCATTTTGTTGGTGGAAAATCTGAAGAAAAGTACAGTGCAGTCCCTATTATTCTTTTGCATGTTTCCAACCAGTATATTATGAGATACAGAAGTGTGAGAAAAACAGTTTCTAGCTATGTTGGAGGGCTCTGGAATAGTATTTATAATGTGCATGATGTATTGAGAGTGTTATTCATACCTCTTCTGAAGTGTGTTATCTTTTCGTACCTTGGTATAATGGGAAAACGTTTAGTCGTTAAGTAAAAAAAAAACCGGATTTCAAACTCACTGCCACGCAGTCCAAGTGCCAGGTAGGTGGCGCCCCTGACATTGGCGATGTCACACAATCATTTCATAGTATTCTCTCACGTGGAAGATGACGCAAGAATATGAGCACTGTAAAGTATTCTTAAATTTAACACCCAGTTTGGTTGATTGATGAACAAACATAAGCTACTACTCGATAATCTGTGGTCTCAAGGCAATGGATTGCAGAACGCTTTCATCAGACACTCGATGGAATATTATGGCATACGTAATGTTACATTTAGCAGTAATTACAAATTGTTGAAACTCTAGCCTATACTTTCTACAATGAAGAGCCAAAAAAGCATGTACACCTGCCTAATATCGTGTAGGGCCCCCCGAGCACGAAGAAATGCCGCAAGACGACGTGGCATGGACTCGACTAATGTCTGAAGGTATGCAGGAGGCCCATTCACACCATGAATCCTTCAGGGCACTCCACAAATCCAATATGTGCCAATTTGAGAAAGGGTTGCACGTCTGACACGTTTAATGATTCTCGTCAGTCGTCGTTTGTCCCGTTCTTTCCCGATCATTTTCCGGCCGCAGCGATGTCGAAGATGTTATGTTTTACCGGATTCCCGATATTCACGGTACACTCGTGAAATGGTCGTACGTGAACATCCAAATGTTATCGCTACCTCGGAGATGCTATGTCCCATCTCTCGTGCGCCGACTATAACACCACGTTCAAACCGACATAGCTGCCGACCACATCGCGTTACTCTGATTGGTTCCATACCTCTATTATTTGCATACGCACGCCTATACCAGTTTTTTTTGGATCTGCAGTGTATTGACGGAGTACAATTTTTAACTTCATGCTACCAAACGAATTATATATATATATATATATATATAAAATTCGTTTGGTATATATATATATATATATATATCGATGCGAATAGTGGTAGATTGCTACTATTTATATTATAATTTTATCAAGAAGATTAAGTTAAACTCTCCAAACAAAGAAATGTAAGTTACAAAAGTTAGCAAACAGAACTGTAGCTCGGAGCTGAGTAGCATCATGAAACTTTACTAAATAATATTGTTTTTTCTTACACGTAGTTGATACTGAGCGACAAGGAAATAAAAGAAACCGTAGTTCGCAAAAGCAATTACAGGACACACTTCACCGTAGTCACCACTTCTGAGACATTGCCTGCGCAATACAATAGCTGTGACTGCTGCTGCGTAGGTAAATTCTTAAAAAAACATTAATTTGATCATGGAATTCTACAGGGTCCATTTGCTAATGTGGTCTTGTTGTTCAGTTGCTTAATTTTTAAAGTAAAATACAAAGTTTTTTTATTGATGATCTATATTTATGTAAGTTAAGTGTTGCAATTACCCATTATTTTGTTTCATCCACTTGAATTACGAAGTTAAGTACCGCAATTCCCCTACCCACATAAAATTCCACCACGGTAAAAGCGTTTCGGGACTGTTACAATTGAGGACTACACCCCTGATAAAGAATGGAACCTTTGGAAAGTTGGTTGAAATGTAAGCGCTCTCTGATTCCTACACAAATTTTCAGTGAAAAATATTTGTTATTGAGGGCAAACCACTCAACAACATAGCGGAAAATAACTAGTACGTTGTTACTGCTGAAATTAACTGGAGACAGGACAGAACGTAATACACGATAAAACGTATTTCATGCTCGTGAAAGTACAGTGAATACGAAATTTGACTTCAAAGTCACGAGACAAAATTCGATTGGCCTTGAAATGCACTACAGAAAATAATTTTGACATGAAAACAAATTAGCCTAGGATTAAGTGAAAGATAAAGCTGAAGTTTCCCGACAGATGACTAATCACCTAAAATAATATACGACGCAGCCTCCATGATTACTGTGAGCTCCGAACCACCTTCACACAACTCAATGATCATAAACAAATTCGAGTTTGGGTGCAAACACCTAAAATCCACTAGGTCAATTTCCCTTGGTCTAAAACTCAGGCCGCCCAGAACATACTGTTACGCGCTCGATGCTTCGCATCCCGCGCGAGCGAGTGGAAGTGAAGGACAGCAGTTATATGATAGTGGCGGCAGCAAGTCAAAGGATTGTTTTGAATGATCAGGCGAGCTATAGGCCGGTGGCCACGTATCTGTTACAAAAAACGAGCCGACATGATTGTCAATTTTGTGGGGCACTCGGATGACCCTGGTTGTATTGATTTCTGCATTTATCTTAAGAATGCTCTGCATTACTGACCTCGTTCTCTCAGTGCGACTCGGGGTGCGTTGAACCTTCCAGATGGTCACGACGAACGATATAAAAGTGTGACAGGCCTCCACGCCGAGTAGTTGATGAGTGAATGAGTGGCTGAGTTCCAAGCAATAGAAAACGAGCAGCGAGAGAAGTGACCAGAGAAAGGTAAATCTGCAACTGCGAGTATCAAGCAGTGAAGAGTGCGGCTGGCAGGCTGGACTATTGGACTAGATGCTTGAGTTAAATACATTACAAATGGCTGTAACAGATAGACTGAACACGTGTTAATAATGAGTATGAGTTAATTGACTGTAACCAAACAGAGACAATTAAGAAAAGCGTTAATTAGAGTTGAAATAGACATTAAATATTGCGCTCACTTTTAAGCAAAAAGAGTGTTGGTGGATACAGATAATTTAATGCTGTAAATAATAGCCGTGTGAATAAATTAGGAACAAAATTTAGTTCCTTTATTTTTATCAAGACCTCCATCGCTCACGAACTCAGATACGCCCCTCAGGCGTCCCGTGTAACAATACCAAGCGTTTAAATAATAATAATAATAATAATAATAATGAAAATAATAATAGATAATAAATAATTTCCTGCTAAAAAGTTCAGAAAAAATTCTGCTTGCAGCATTTTCGCTGGTCCGCTTTTATTAGCAAAATAATATAGGAAAAGAAAAAATGTTTCTGAAACGCTTATACTTTTTATATTTTGCGTTCATAATTTGCTTCTCATGTTTCGCATTTCCTAAATTATCCTCAGTATCATCCACAGTGAATGTAAAATGTAGGTATAAACTCTATATTGTTTTCCCTCCCTACAAAACACTCTAGTTTTCAAATATGTATATATATATATATATATATATATATATATATATATATGCTATTGTCAGTTTTAGTTCTCTTAACGGCAATTTAGGGAGCATGTACATAACTAATATTTTTAATTTGAAAATGAGAAAATACGATATTTTTTTTGAACCCGAAGATTTTTTTACTGCTCTGGTTTTCTAGTCACAATAACAGCCACGCGCGGATCCAAATCAGAGCAAAGTTTATTTTGTGAATCGGTAATGTCTGAAATGCCTATCCGTCTATAACACCAAGCCCACGTGGATGTATCAGTAAACTTTCGCGCCCGGGAATTTTGATATTGCAATCCTCGGCAACATGATGTAGCGGCTAAAAAATTCTGCAAGCGATCTATTGCGTAGGTTAGGCGATTGACCCTCCCATTCTTCCCCTTGAGGTGTTTCTTGCCTACCATCATTTTTCATTCCGCCACTTTTACGTTTTTATAAAATTATATTTCAGATACAGAGTGGATTCATCTCTGCGGAACGAATGTTTTCTCCGTATTATAATAACTTTTATGAAAATCTTTTTTCCGTTTTTGTATTTTTGTAATATTTTAAATAGTAATTTAAAATGAAAATTTTGCACTTTCCTTAATGCGATTGTTTTACACAAGACCAACGAAAATGTTTTAATTTATTTGCAATAAAATAAAATAAAATATTTATGAAAATCTTTTGGTATAGTGAAGATATGATATTTGAGCAATACCTCCATACCAAGAACAGTCTGCGGTCATCGGCCTTGCCAGAAGCAGCGGAAGAGAGCCGAGGGCACTGCAGCGGCGGCCACACAAGTCTATGCTGCGGTGGACAGATAGTTATTCCAGAGTCGTGACAAAGTGAAATTGCGAAAAAGCGGAGACGGGTTGGCTTGATCACTGCGGTTTGTTTCAACGCCGGAGACAAACCACACAAGTCATTGCCGGCAGCCGGCGGGAAATGATAGCTATTGCAATCCAGTCCCTACGAAAGTTTCTGACAATAACGAATTTAAGAGTGGGAGACAGAAGTAGAGAGAGAGCTCTCTTTCTGTCGCCTGTTTGTAATGACAACAGCCGTGCCAAGAAGAGAAGTTTCCAACCAAGTTGTAGGTTTTGAAGGAAATAATGGTTTAGCCAGACCTGTGCTTACATCTTTGTAATACTGTACACGTCGACAATTGACTGCACAACTCGTCTTAATGGAAGCGTTTTCTTTTTTGCTTATCTACAATTAAACCCACAATATATGTCCACCTGTAGCAGACACTATGGTTGAAACAGCTTAGGGAAAGTTTGTACACACACACTGAATAACTAACTGGTGTTTCCCTTATTTATTGTATCTTAAGCTATTTGCCTTATCCTTTAGTGAAGTTACATAAAGAAAACACAACATACCTATTTATTACGCAATAACCGTCACATAAAATGAAATTTTTGTATATTTTAATAATTACAAAATATTGAACTTGCACCTGATACAGATCTGATTATTTGATTCGTAGATTCCATTAACGTAGCGATAACGAGAAATCACCAAAAGCTGTAAAACACCTTCACGAGTTCTGAATTGATAAACTAGTTAAGAGTAATCGGTCCATTGTCGTTCTCGTAACAAAATGTTGTGAACATATAATAACACGATAGCTCCTCAGCTGACAAACTGTTGTAGCTTTAAGTGTTCCGGATAAAAAAGATGTTTATTTTGTATTTTCGGCAAACACAGTTTAGATTGAAGACATTCCATATTCCATTCCTCTATTAAAATAGGTTTAGCATTTCCCTCTAATACCTTACACCAATATCACAAGATTTTTAAATATTGTGAAAACGAATTTACCACAATAAATTAATTAATTTACACAAAAAACTGCCACAAGCGACTTAAACTCACTAATATAAACACACAGAGCAAAGTTTATACTTTTTTTTCTAGATAAGGACTTGTTTGTAAGTTTTTGATTTGTGACTCACTTAAATTGTATGATACAACATTATTTTTTAGAACGACTTGATATTAGCCTCCTGTGTTAATTTTTTTTAACAGATTGGTGTGTTTTATTTGTGTTCCAAAATGAGCTTAGTTATATTACATGCCACTGCGCAAAAACTAAGCAACCTATTTTTTACATTCTGTTCGCGGTGACGTCAGTATTTTTGAACGCCCTGCTCAAGAGCTACTTTTCTCCTAATTCTCTAATCTCCCGCCATTTGTAAAATAAACATTATCATGGGCCCAATGACTATTCACGTGTCAGTCTGATGTAAGCATGAAGTTTTAAGAACCTAAATGTATTGATAACATGTAAATTCGTGATCTAATATGTATTTAACAAGAAAAATTTACTTAAATTGCCTTAAATTTAAATATTACACTCGAAACACAACGTCAACACATAAAACTATTTTAACTAACTTAACTGGGAGACCATATGTCAGCGTATATGGTAGATCAATTCACTTAAAGTGCAGTGGTTTTTTTCAAAAGTTGATTTCAAAATTGCTTACTTTACCGTGAATAGCCTATATTTTAAATATAGGAGGCCTGAATCATATGAAGTATTTACAATTTAACTGTGTTTGACACAATTATAAAATAATAGTAATAATAATATATTCGCCTTACACCACTTCTACAGTTGGCTTTCAGCTCCGTTATCCCTCGCATGTCATCACCCTCGTGCGGCGAGAACATAGCCTCTTCTCGGTTTCGCCGATACGGATAAAGTATGCACGTATGTATGTTCTTTATGTGCGCCTCTGTTCGCAGATGTCTCTTCGTCTCCTGGTCTTTGTATTATTTTCCAAAATTCTATAATGCTTATTTTGATCCTCATGACAATAAGGCTCATGTGCAGATGTGGTGTTTTTCTGACAGCCGGAACATACAGCTACTTACCCTACAATCTCCTTGTGTCGAACACCCAGCAGCACGAAGGAGCCCGCCGGGGCCACGGTGGTGTAGCGGTTAGACTACTCGCCTGCCACCAAGGTGAACCTGGTTCGATTCCCGGCGTGGTTGCTCCCGGATTTTCGCATGTGGGAATCGTGTCGGACGATGCAGCTGGTCGGATGGTTTTTGCGGGAATTTCCAGTTTCCTCCACCCTTGCATTCCGGTGTTGCTCCATACTCATCTCGCTTCACACTCATCGGTTCTCAAGACATCGAAGTTAAGAGCCACCCATATCTCTTCACTCACTCACTCACGAAGAAGCCCGCCTTCCGCATCTCATTAAAACTATAATGACTCATTAAATTTTTCACATACGTAAGTATGAAAGACGTCAAATTTATTACATATTAGCATATGTATCAGAGAACATTTCTTCAGAAAATAGATTATTCCGATGCATTTTCTTTCTTCAGTCATTCATTTTTCACCATTAACGACATGTTTGGCTAAAACTAAATACGTAGTTAAATAAATTGATGTTTTGTTATAGGCACTTCCGCAGTCAACGCAGCACTTTTAAAAGCACTTCTTGGTAGCTCCTTAATTTTTGCCTATTTCATCGCATGCAAAATTAACATTGTCATAGATTTACACGCTCTCAACTAATGTAACGTCAATTATCAAGGTAAATATTGCTAGAGCACTGAGTCTTACATTTGAATGCATGAGCGAGCACGTGTTAAATTTAATCATTGGAGTTAAAAAATGTAAAAATTACATTTTGAATAAGACCTTAAGACATGTAATAACATTTACTGCATTGCAAACTTAACTGAGAGCATGCCTGTACGTAATCCTGTAAAAATTTGTAAACTTATGCGTAGGAAATTTTACAAATAACTAAACTATTTTATAAATACCTTGGATGGATTCGGAACACATAAAACCGTACAGAGGTTTTAAAACTATTTCTTAATCACGAAAAAAATATTTCAGTTACCAGTTGGTTGAAACTTGTGTTTTATCTAATGCAACTAGATTTAAATGTTGTTTTTTGGTTTTTATTGGATACTATGAAAAGTTTTCCAGTAAATGTGGTCAGCACATTCTCACAAGAGAGCAAATTCGTTCACTATGCACTGATTTCTTTCTCAAAAAAGCATTTCTTTACCTTACAGATTATGTTGATTCACAAAAATGTTATTGAATGAAATGCAAGTTATTTTATGTGTGTGTGTTCATTATCACTCTTGTTATGCTCTCAAATGGCTTGCCATATGAGCAGGTATAATCTTGACTTCAATAAAACTTCCACACAGGACTGGAAATTATAAATTACAAGCGTCCTCCAACGTTAATTCCCCAGTGTTATTCCAATAACACGACGAAACATCGGATTAAATTTTTTAATTTTTTAATCACATATACTACTATTATTTTTTAAATTACATACTATACTCAATTTATAATCAGAACCGGCCTAAAAACGGTTCCTAAAGTGATGTAATGACAGTAAAACTGCACCGTGTTCTATTCAACAGACGCCTTTCTTCAGTGGTATTCGACGAGCCATCACATGCGCGACAAGTTGCTGTCGTTACGTCAATCAAAGGGCGCGGTACCGTCATATTTCCTGCAGACGCATTTATCGTAAAGATCGTCGTTATTTTCCTCGCTGGGTTTTTGCTCCAGTTGGCTTAAGCTGCAAGGCACATTCTAACAAGGAGGAGGCATCCATCAGTCAAAATTACTCCTGTCATAGTTACGCACGAGGGGAAAAAATTTTCTGACAGCGGAGCAGGGAAAACCAAGAACATTTGTCTTAAGCGTGTATTTTTTTATTTGATGCGTCAGTGGAAATAGCTTCGAAAATGTTGCTCTGAAAAATTTATCTTCGCAGGAAAACGGATACGGAAATGGCTTATTAATCTTCTCCTTTTCCCGGCTTCACCACCAGAGGGTCTTAACACTTGTAAGGGAGCGTGGCATAGGGGACGGGTGGCTGGCAAGAGGGATGAACGGGTTTTGGAAATCTGCCAGCAGCAGACGAAATATTATGAAATATATACCTGGCGTATTACATGAGCTCATGTTCTAAAACTTAATATCTACGCAAATTATCGAGGTTATTAGTCACTCCGAAAAATTTACTGGTTACAAGCCGTGTGAACTGCAGACGCTACAACCTCCTTTATCGAGACGTCACACACGTTTATGTGCGGCAAACTGGAAAACCAAATTAGCGCAGAAGTTAACATTTATTCTGGAGATAGCGAAGTAAAGTTTCTTTACGAAAAGCTTGTCACAGGCAGATTTACGGCATTTTTAAAACAACCTGGACAAACAACGCTTATACAGGAACAAGCAGAATTCCTTAATACACATCTATGTTTAATAAATGAAAACACAAATTTTGGTTGCCACTATTAAAAATCAATTTTTCAGGAAATTAAAGTAGAACAAAGAACGAATACTCTTGAGTATTTTTGCTCTGAACGGTCAAACGGAGAAGACACTGCTTGAAGCCAATGTGAACGTCGACTATAGGTATTGTTGTATCAAGCCTATACAGGTTGTATCGAAATTCTATTGACAAACTTCCACTGCTGGTTAATCATCAAAAAATAAGGCGAAAATACAAATATGACCTGAAGCACTAATGTTTTACAGATATTGGATAACATATTTCAGATAGAACACTGAGTGTCTAGATAATGTGTAACGGAACAAAGATCTGCACACATTATAACACATGCCGCAGTCATGAAATTATTTTATGGGAATAATCAGGGATACTACCCTTGTATCGACTTTCCATTACGGTGTAGCATACCTGGAATTTAAAAGACGGGTTATTAATCCGCATGTCACAATAACGTTACACATTATTCAGACACTCAGTGTTCAGTCTTAAATAATTATCCATTATTTGTAATAACCTAATGCTCTAGTTCCAACCTAAAATATGTGTACCGCCCATACGATTTCCTTTACACCATAGATCGTATGTATGTTTTCACCTTTTTTCTAGTGATTAACCACAGCCGAGGTTAGTATGTCAAATTGAGATACATTACGCATATACTGCAGCCTCGGAAACCGCCAGCAAGATAACATTTTACAAGTTGCCATGGTTGAAAGCTCTAGTGAGTTAGGAAACAAGAAATGGGGAAACTCACGCTTGCTTCTGCAACGGAAGAAAGAAGAGCGATATGTAGACGACCCTGGTTTGACTGCACTCTACTTCTCCTTGTCTTGTTCACTACAAGAGGCGGGAAGTCCAGCCATCATGAGGCCGCGGTGGTGTAGTGGTTAGTCAACTTGCCTCCCACCTAGGCGAACCGGCTCCGATTTCCGGCGGGATATCTCCCTAATCTTTGCATGTGGGTATCATACCGGAAGATGCCGCTGGTCGTTGGGTTTTCTCAGATATCTCCCGTTTGCACCGCCCTTCCATTCCGGCTCTGCTCCATACTCACCTCGCTTCACCCTCCTCGCCTGTAAAAACCTCGCTGTTCAGAGCTACCCAAATCTCCCCTCTCACTCACCCACTCCAGCCATCATTTCAGTGGCGTGCGAGAGAATCCAGAGCAGGCCGGACGGGTGCAGAGCTGAGCAGACACGGTCGAAAGAGACGTTTCAGTCATGTGTTTCCTCTGCCAATTTGCTTCATTTCGAACTAGTCTTGGAAATTCGCAAAATTCAACAAACATATTTTACACGAGACAAAACGAAAGTTAACTACTCGGGCATGTCACTGTAAGATTATCATGGTTCCGTAAATCAAGAAGGTAAAAACACGAAGTTTCTATACGTACACAGCGAGAAGCGTCAATAGGAGGGGAAAGAAAGTATGGTACAGCAACATTCACACACACATCCTTGTATATTCCGCAGTTTAAGTCTATAGGTATCTTGCAGCGCTGGTCGATAACTTGGCTATCTAAGCCAAGATAGCATAAAGTGACAAAGTGTACAGTCTATTCACGGTAAAGTGCGCAACTTTTGACGCCATCATGATTTTTTCCTTTATATATTAACAATTCTGTTATCCTCCCACCGCTTTTTAAAATAAATTTTGGCATGTAAATAATGAACACAGTACATGCAGGTTGGTCCGCCTAACGCGGACACCCTTAAAATTTCCCGAACGGTTGCAGATCACGAAATGCTGTTTTCGCTAAATGAAATTACGTACGGGGGCAAGTAATTCGCCGCAAAGTGACTATTCATAACACGTGTATGGACAGAAATAACTAAACCACATATGGTTTTCCCCCGGGAAACATACATTTATTTCAACGGCATCTGAAAGTACGTGCAAAGAGGAATTCAGTTATATAGCACATGCAATGGAAAGTAACACAGAAACGCCAAGAAATAATGTGCAAATATGATTAAGTTAAGTGAGCCGGTAGCATGGGTAAGTGGACCTGAGCTCACAGCTGTAAGCAAGCAACACGCACCGTTACTCATCCTGGCGGGACCGCTTCCTTATAGCAGCGCAGCACCAGTCCCCGTAATGTTATGGTAAGTGGTATTGCAGTGTGTGGCTGTACGTACGCAATGAAGTTCACGAATGAGGAAAAACTGTACGCTCTACTTATTCAGTTCTTAGGTGTATCCTAATTGGCGTCTCAGTGACTTGCAGCAATCTAATTCGTAAACCGGCGTAAATGGGTCACTGAAATAATCCACGTGATTTCAAAGAATTTTGTGGCGAAAGGACGAAGAAATAAAAACCGATTTGAATAAAACCACTACCAGTCTTAGCAGTTAGACTTGGACGATGAGTTATAGCATTTCATTTCGGGATGTTAAAAAATGAAATTGAGATAATCAGGCATACGTTAATCAATAAAAAAAATGGAAGGGGATGGTGTCTTTTAAAGTCATTTAAAGATCTGATGGGTTAAGGGTTACACATTAAAATTTCCCGCTCTTAAAGAAACACGATCTGAATCGGGCTCCTGTTACCGTCATTTACGAGACCAGAATAGAAACACCATATTTATGAACATCACTTGTGGCTCATACAAATAACATTTTCTATTATTTCAAATATTTACAGCAAACCACTTATTTTTAACTCTATTTTGAAGACTGTCTACTAGACTCATACAGTTCTGAAGGAATTTTATTTCCCCCATTCTCCCTCCACGCACATATTATGCTTGTAATGGGGGCGGGTGGCGGGGGGTGGGGGCAATTCAGTATATGTCATATCCCAGCCAATGGCGGGCTCGTGATCCCTCCATTACAGAGACCAGTCCCTGGATATGAATATGATTGTCAAGCGAGCAGGGAGGGGCGGGGAGTTAGACGGGCTCCGTGCGCGAATCATCTATCATAATCACCCGCATTATGACGTCGTCTCCTGCCAATAAAACCAGGCAGATAAGGACCGCTCTTCCGGGCTGTAGAAAAGAACTCTATTTTCTCCTTCCCCCCTTCGTCTTTATCATTCTGGCTTCCGCGCACCCTAACCACCCCTACTCCTTCTTCCCTGGCGGATTGCTGTTCGCGGGAGATTTCCTTAAATTGGCAATTCTGGGAGGAGCCATATATCAAACAAGGAAAAAACTTGCGCATTCTTTCCCCTCAATGCGCGTGTTTGTGTTCGTGGAATCCGGCGTTTGCATGCGCGCGTATGTCGCGGCTCCGACATAGTAGCAGCCCCTATCACGCAGCAACCCTCCGTTGTTGCAGGGATGCCATTGTCGGGCGGTTAGGGGAGGATAGCAGCCTCAGGAGGGCGGAGGGATTGGAAGAGTCACGCAATGCATGCAAATTCGCGAACGTGGGGGTAAGGGAGCTTGCAACAGTCGCCAGATGCAGATAGACGCCGGAGGATGGATGAAGACGGTGAAGGAGGGAGAAAACGAAAATTCTAACATATTCTCGAAGTCAGGGATTTCTACTATCACGCCCTCCCCATTCTGCTCGGTGGAAGGGGGGAGGGGTGAAGCTACAAGGCAGAGAGGGTCCTTTTCCAGCGTAATATCCAGTGACGCTGAAGCCACAGGGAGCTTCAAGATAAACCTTCCATCCTGGAAAAATTCACTAGTATTTAGAGCGATTACACTTTAAACCTAGATCAGCGACACCGATCAGCGAAATACTAGTTAGTCACTGAAAACAAGTTAACGAGCTGCTATCGACCAGCTATTCAGTGAAATTAAATAATAAACAGTCACTCAAAGCAGAGTGATTCGCTTAAACTCGACAGGAATTGCAATTAAATCAATGAAATTCAAGAGCCGAAAAAATTGATAAGCTGCTCCTGATTTCCGGGGGAGCACATCAAAATTGCATAACTGATCTGTGACCATTTTTGATCATTTCTGTTTTAGGGTGTACGAGTGCCACAGTAGCACCAACCGCACTACGTAGTTGTTTTATAAAGTGAACGTGGCTAAGGTCAGTTTCGTGAATAATAGATACGTACAAGAATCCCCACGGGGAAAAGAAAGAAAAATCCAGCAGATACGAATTACTGGCTTGTAGCACGCCCGACACACAGACTAGACCAAATTTATGCGACGGACATAAAGACAAAAGGGGCAAAGAAAAAGTTCGACAATATTGCTTCAATTTGCTTAGTTGTTGCAAATTGATAATATCTCTTTATTTCACAACAAGTATCTAACAGTTGCATTTAATCACACAGTGGGTTGCCCTATAAATTATTTACATTTTCAGGTAATTTATTTAAGAGTATTTAAATTGTTGAGGGAATTGTTACTTTATATGATGTTGCATTACAATTACTATTTTCTCACAGCTCCCTGCCATAGTTATACGAATTCAGGGCAGAGATTTGAAATCTACGAACAGGAATAATGAATTGCAAAGGAAATAGTTTGTCAAAAGACATATTTCAGAACACACCCACTTTATATATCCTTTGAATTCTGAATGGTCCTATAAATGACAACACGGCAACCTCTTACGATCTACAGTCCAAGAAAAATTTACAATAAATACAACAACAAAAGTTACAAAAGGGCATATAGGATGCTGGAGCTTAGCCTGCTCTCGGAAGTATCCTTGAAAATGTTTAATTTTACATATATAACACATTTAAGGATCTTCCTGTGCATGATTTCCCACATATTGCTATGACACTTTCCTGAGTTTTATTTGGTTTTATATCGCATGATAATGCGCGACAGGCTAAAGGTCGACAGAATCTCTTAAGATAATTTGCTTTTAAAGACTTGGATAATTTGACGTGAAGGCTCGAACCACCAAATCTCAGGGCCTCTCGCCACCCATACACGTGTGCGGCGCCCATTTACTCGCTTCCAGTAGCTGACCTGACAGTGGGTCTAGTAGCTGGTCCATGCCAGTTGGTCACTGTCCTAGCTGCTGACCTGGTATGTCTGCTGTCCTCGAGCGTTCACATAGCGCTAGTATCTTATCTACTCAGTGAGCCAGTTCACCCACACTACCCTCTACTGATGTGTTTCGGGTCAGCTACTGGAAACGTGTAAATAGGGCGTTAAGAAACCACGGCTTTTGTGCCTTTCAGCTGTAAACAAAGTACAATGTCTCCATGCACTTTATTTGAGAAAAATTTAATGGAGATATTTGGGCAGTTCTTAACATCGAAGTCTTGAGAGCCGATTTACTTGGAAAAGGGTAGTTTATGTAAACACATAATACATTCTCAAGGTATTCAGAACCATGTTTATCACACTCTAAACTCGAATCAGTGATATCAATCAGTGAAACAACATTCCCTGAAAGTCAGTTTATAAGCTAAGTCCGACTGTCAAATCAAGAAAATGAACTGGCAACACGTGACTTATGACAATGGAATTCTCGACATTCAGTGGGAATCACAAATAAATCAGTTGATTTCAAGAAGTATAGCTAAATTCCTTTCCCTCTTCTTGAAATTTCTCAAAATACCGAGGTACTGAATACACGGGTTCTGTCAAATTAAAAGCAGCTAGTAACTACACAAGAAGAAAAAATATGATTTTGGTTTATTTTCTCTTTCTTTTTTACTTGATGAGCCAGCCTGGTGACTACAAAACCAGAAATTGTGTCATAAATTTGGAAATATTGATGGGGATGAAGAGTCGGGAAGCACCTTTCAGAAAAGGAAGGTCCGTACGAAGTTACGACAGGAGTAGTATATAAAAGGGGATCTGATGTGAGGGGATAGGGGATAGTAGCTAGGCGCCAGCTGCCATGTTATGTCACCCAACCACCATCTTGGATCCAGGTGACCTTTGAACTTGACCCATTACCTTGTCCCCATGTCCATGACCTTGAATAACCTTACACCAAAAAAATCCAAAAAATCCAAAAATTTGCAAAATCCCAAAAAACTTATAAAAAATTAAAAAAATTAAGACGATAATTTTAAATATATAAAGATAAAGAAATGTACATGTAGGAGGTTTGGGGTTCGATGGCAGGTAGATCGACTAAGCTCCCGACACGACCAGCCCTCGCCAGGTTGACCAGTGTCCATCTCGTCAGCCATGTTAGATGTCGGTTACGTTGACCTTCAACCTTTACCCCAATGACCTTTGACCTTAAAAACCCAAAAAAATTGTAAAACATTACACAAATTTATAAAAATTTAAAATTTCCAAGATTTTGGCATAGAAGGGATGGGGAAACTGCAGCCGACAAGTTACCATGTTATGACATCACCCAACCACCATATTGAATCCTAGTGATCTAAAACTTGACCCTTGACCTTGAATCCATGGCATTGAATAACCTTCAACCGAAAAATAACCAAATTCTAAAAGTTCCCCAAAAAATATTTTTAAAAAATCCTTAAAATGTTTTAAAACATGTATAAATTATAATAATTTTATAGAAAATTATAACAAATTTATTTTAAAAATTATAAAGAGTTTACTTTAAAAAAACCTACATTTCAGGAGGTTTCCTAAGGACCACGTCCAGCAGACGACCGACCCTCGCAAACGTTTCTCATTGGTCAATTAGTTGATTCCCCTCCACTCCACTTATGTTTCTCATTGATTGATTTCGTGTGTTTGCTTAACCCCCACCAGTGTATTTATTGGTTGATTCATGCTCGTTTGACCCACCACCAATGATTCTTATTTTATTAACATTCCCCTCCCCTACCCCCCCCACCTATGCTCATTCTGTAGAATGCACTCCACCCACCATATTGTTTTTTTTTGTTTGTAATTTGTTAACTTTTTCATTGCCTAGGTGACACTAGGGTATTAATGATCGATTTCACCACCAGAGGAGCTATAAATTTAGCCACCATGTTCATGTTGGTTGTTTAAGACCTTGACCTTGACCCCAATGATATTGAACTCGAAAAATCGAGAAAACTCAGTCTATTCAATTGACCATTACCAGCTGGTCACAACAAGGGGCCATACAGACTAACCATACTAGCCAACGACTGACTCCACCCAAGACTGGTTCCTAGCGAGGCTGACAGAGCCCAAGATTAGCTATTGACGAGACAAGTTCCTGCAGAACTGACTAGGCCAACCGACAAAACCAGCCTGCCATACCACCCACCTATACAAACAATGATGGACAATCTCGAATAAAGTCTCTACTAAGAGTCTCGTAGCTAACCACTTCACACAAAATATTAGCAAAATTTTCGCAAAACATTTTTACTACAGCTGATCATACCAAAGGGTCATACTAACTTGACAAGCCAAATAAACTGGCCAACCAACTAGTTGCGAAAAATTCCTCAAAACTATTCCCCTTATTTCATTCGCTCGCTATATACTAATCGAACCATAGCCATACTCTTGCACACACTCACATAAATTTTATCTAAAACAGATACTCACAATAGATTGTTAACACTACTGAATTAATAAGTCTTTTAGAGAAGCAAAAAGTACTCTATAATAAATCAAACATACATCACTGTGTATACATAAATTTAATTTATTTTCTTATCACATACATTCCATTTGTCTAATTATTGTGTACATTCTATCTTTACATTTCTCAGATGTTTGCAGATCATGGATTGTAGCAAACATTTTCATCTGATATAACCATGATCCTTCAGTTCATCGATGATTGAAGATATCTCACAATCCCTGAGAGATCCCCACATATTAGCAGGTCAATGAAATATCTGAGTCTATCGCCACATTTATTCGGTTCTTCGGGAAATATTTAATGAGCTTTCTTGATGTCTTCTGCCTTCTTCATGTCACTTGTTGCAGCAAATGTGGATGAGGGGCGTGTCACTGCATCGAGAAAATCGTCGTCATCTTCAGCACTATCACTGTCTTCATGATCATCATCAATGCTCTCTTTATGATTGTCTTCACCTCCTGTTTTATTCTCAATATCAAGTATACTTTTCTTTGTAGGAGTCTCTTGGTCATTATTAGTATTTAGAGCCGCCAACCATTTATTTTGAAGTTCGTCGACTTCACACGAAAGTCTTGCAAGTGTACATTCTACACAAACCGACTCTACTGCACTCATTCCATCTTTAGCACTAACTGTCTCATCATTTTCGCCTGACAAACCAATACCCTCCAATGTAGCAGGGGATATTGAAAGTATCAGTTGCTGGCTCTCAAAATACGAACCTTTGCAGTTCTTGACGTGGATCTTCCATGGGTAATCTTGCATGAACTGTGTGTAACAATTGTCGGAATACTTAATCGTGCAAAAATGACTCTTTGTACAGGCGGTTCTCTCATGTTGCCGGGCATGGCAGCTTTTGCTGCAGATCTGTCCATAGTAGCAACACTGTTTTACATGTAGTTTTACAGCAGTGGGAGAAGGTACATCCATAGAGGTAAGCTCTACGTAGTCTTCGTACAATCATTGGCTTGCATCATATTCATGAAAAAACTAAAGTTATTTCCACAGTAGCAACTCGTGTNATGACTCTTTGTACAGGCGGTTCTCTCATGTTGCCGGGCATGGCAGCTTTTGCTGCAGATCTGTCCATAGTAGCAACACTGTTTTACATGTAGTTTTACAGCAGTGGGAGAAGGTACATCCATAGAGGTAAGCTCTACAGTAGTCTTCGTACAATCATTGGCTTGCATCATATTCATGAAAAAACTAAAGTTATTTCCACAGTAGCAACTCGTGTATCTACTTGGCTTAGCTATTGATCTTTATATATTTGNGTATCTACTTGGCTTAGCTATTGATCTTTATATATTTGCTAACATATTTCATTAGTGAGATTAAAGTTATTCTATGCATGCATTCAAACATACATTTTATTTAGTCCTTTCATAAAATTACCATGTAGTTAGATCTTCAAACGTTTCTTCCAGAAGCCCCATTTTGCTCCATAAAATACCGATCATGCTCCATAATGACCCATTTTGCTCCTCAAATAACCCATTTTGCTCCACAAATGACCCATCTTACTCCACAAATGACCAATATTACTCTTTAGATGACCCATTTTGCTCCACAAATGACTCATTTTGCTCCATAAATGACTCGTTTTGCTCCACAAATGACCCATATTGCTCCATAAGAGAAACATCTGGCTCCACAAATGACCCATCTTGTTCCACAAATGACCCCCCTTGCTTCACAAATAACCCATATTGCTCAACAAGTGGCTCAGTCTACAGGGGTCAGTCTGAAGGATCAATCAGTCTGCAGAGGTCAGTCGGCTGTTGTATAGTGTATGAATTCATGTATGCTTGAAGATGGTACAAACCACTGAGGATGTGAAATCGACTATGGCACATACTATAACCAGTGGAATTAAACCCATCAATGCAGCGAGAGGTATTGGCATCAACACTTGCTGGTTCTCAAAAGATGAACCGTTGCGGATCATGATGAATTTGTTCAATGTTTCTTGAATGAACTGCATGTGGCCATTGTCGTAATGTTCCCTGGGGTGAAAAGGGCTCTTCATGCAGGTTCTCACTAGTTTCCCCATGCATTTTGACTGAAGGTGAAAACTCGATCGCAGGATCGACACTGACGACAATTTGACAGCAAGTATGCAGGTCGCAGCTCCATGTTCGTTGAGGACAAAGGCAGGCCTTTGTATTCGCAATTCATCTTCGTTGTATGATGGGAGTGCACTTCCAAATCGATGTTCACCTCATGGTGTCAGAATGACAACTGTCATTTTTCTATAATATAAAACTGATTCTTTTTACAGTAAAGAGCCCCGCTTGTGCCCACAGAAAGCCTTCTGCCATGATTTTTTTTATCTAAAATATATGGACGCAGTCTGAGAAAACCCACATACTCGTTCGCTCCAGAAGAAAACACGCAGATGTCTGCATAACAATATATGATATACTATTAAAAATATATAATTTTAATATTCATATAGGCATACGTACACATAAAAATATACAATACCTTAAAAATAATGTATACATAATTATGTATATTCATTTGACATATTTCTATGTTTCTACCTGTATATATTTATATATACATCTATACATATTTAATGGCATCTGCATGTTTTCTTCTGGGGCGAACAAGTACATAATGTATGCATGTCTTTAAACATTCTGAGTATTGTTTTAGAATTTTTAAAGAATTTTTAGGATTTTTTGTGATTTTTTTTGGTTTAAGGTTATTTAAGGTCATGAAGTCATGTATAAAGGTCAAGGGTCAAGTTCAAGGTCACTTGGATTCAATATGGTGGTTGGATGACATCATAACATGGCAGTTTGTCGGCTCCAGTCTCCCCATCTCCTCTAAGCCAAAACACTCGAAATTTTAATTTCTTATAAATTTTTTAAGCATCTATATTTTTAATATTTTTTTAAGATTTTTGGAATTTTTTTCTGATTGCTTGAGTTTACAAGGTCACCGACATCTAAAATGGCTGATGAGATGGATCTTGGTCGACCTAGCGAGGGCTGGTCGAATCGGGAGCTTAGTTGGTCCACCTGTCATCGAACCCTGGACCTCCTATATGTTAATATTTAAATAATTGGTTTTAATCAATTTTTTTTATTATTTTGGGATTTATAATTTTTCTACCGTTTTTTATAGTTTTTTTGTGTTTAAGGTTATTCAAGATCATGGGCATGGGGTTAAAGTCTAGGTCAAAGGTCATATAGAGCCAATATGGCGGTTGGGAGACGTCATAACATGTCGGCCGGCCGGTGCCTGGCTCCTGTTCCTTATCCCCTTGCCCCAGACTCAACCCTTTGATATACTACTGATGGGGTTAAAGCATTTCTTGAAAAGTTATTTTTAATGTTTAAAATATATTTTTTTTTGACGGAACTGTTAGACTTATCCTTAATATGTTTGCCTACGAGAAAAAAAACCCTAGGCGAGGACGGAATGGTACTTTCAAGATGTCACGGATGATATAAATATAGTTTTGGAGCCCTTCGACTACTGTATCTAAAATCCTTGTACTCGAAAACCAACTAAACTACGAAGAAGCCTATATCAAGGTTTGCTACAAAATTTTCCGCCAATTAAATAACAGGGTCACCGTTTAAATTCCTATAGGTACACGCAAAGTGACGAGAACACTCTACGCCTGTTCAGGGGCAATGGCGCATTTGATGGACGTGGTAGTGTTGCTATTGTAGCTCCAGCGCTTCTGGACCTGAAAAACGATGTAAGCTCCAGATAAGAGGCCCACTTACGGCTGTTCAAGAGCCAACCTTTTTCTAGTTTTTGAAGTTAGTTCATGGTTCCATGACACAATTTCAATGATAACCTAATAAAAATACCGGACCATTTACAAAGTTTTTTTTTAAAAGCGAAATATGAGCATTTTAACTCAAAATCTTAATTCGTGTAAATAATAAAATGTTATTTAACACGAAGTTTAGTTTAACCTTAAGTGTTTCTTTAAGCACCAGGAGAGACATGTTACAATTTCTTGGAAATCCGCAGTTTGTTCACCTGCAGTAGAGACGTAACTTCCAACTATTATGACTAAAAATATTATATAAAATGTTAAAAATTGAAATAAAAGCGAACACGAAATAAATTTTTAAGGAAATATTCTTATGAAGTTTTGATGACACGAAATTTTATTTTGAGCTCTAACTTATCATATCAATTTGATTCAATTTTAAAATTTGTACAAAAACAAAATTTTAAAAATATTAAAAATATAGAGTTGTATAGTTTTTAAAGTTATTTCACGGCGTTGACTTGCTTATTTCAGACCAATATTTCACGTCAAGATAAAAAATTATGAAATATACTAAACATGTCGAAAATAATAAAATTTGAGTATCTTGAACGTCCTTTAAGGTCAATAACGAATTTCAATCCCCCCCCCNCCGCCAAATTCCACAAGACTTAACAAAAAAAAATCGAAGCAGTAGAAGCGTGGAGCCGGTGGGACGGTGTCGCAGTAACGAGGCTCAGGCCGTCTATAAGGAGTGGGTTGCGGGTTCAAAGCCCTGAAACCTCGCTACGTTAGCCGCGCCTCGCCGAGCGTGACCGGCGGTTTGTGCGGAACTACAGTCGTCCGCGGCCATCCTCCACGCTCGTCGTGCGAAGGCGCCTCTTTCACACCGGCGCGGTGTACCCACCACCAGCACTTCCAATCCACTTCAACATGTTGTAATAGACTCGAGTGAAGAGTTTCGGGCGGCCCTTCACAGCGAGGTCTAGGCAGCCGATGAGGCTGGAACGAGGTGAGTATGGAGCAGCGTCGGAATACAAGGGCTGAGGAAACGGGAGGTATCCGAGAAAACTCGCCGACCAGTGACCTCGTCCGGCACGATTCTCACGTGCGAAAATCCGGGAGCGATGCGACCCTTTCCGGGAATCGAATCCGGTTCGCCTAGGTGGGAGGCGAGTAGTCTAACCACTACATCACCACGGCCTCTAACACGTTGTAATGAATCGTGTCAACGCGGACTAGTCAAGCAAACTGCAGCGACGCGTAGGTATTCAGGCAAAGGGAAGAATCATAGACATATAAAGATAATTATAATAGCCAGTTAAGGCTGGGTCTAACGCGCCATGTTTAATTACTGATTTCTAGCTAATTTAATTTAAGGGACACTCATTTTGAAACTACAACTATACCTCTCTGGCAATATACATAAATAGGTAGAGCAAACTTAAATTCAAAACTTTTGTCCAGTAATTACGACCTAATTAATGCAGGAAAAAAATGTAATTATCAGTAGATTATTGCCGTTTCGCAACTACCCGATAAAGCGAGGATAACATTTCGTGGCTACATTTGAAGGCATTTGTATAATGTAAGCGTGTTATAATAGTAAATAATTAATTATTTCTTTAAAAAGAAAGTTATGCCACATAAACAGAAAATTTAACATGGCGGACGAGACCAGGTGCTAGGCGGCACAGTATTAGCGACAATTGGGTCACCGCAAAACTATACAAAGCTTGACAGCCCTT
Organism: Clitarchus hookeri; assembly: GCA_002778355.1. Classification (NCBI taxonomy): domain Eukaryota; kingdom Metazoa; phylum Arthropoda; class Insecta; order Phasmatodea; family Phasmatidae; genus Clitarchus; species Clitarchus hookeri. Next base: position 324,891 of record NQII01000626.1, on the reverse strand, counting down.
TGAACAGGGTCTGTCTGTGGACCCACGCCGAAAAAAACAGCCCTCAAGAGTTAGCTTTAACCTGGTGTGCTGCTCGTCGCTTCACGTTGTAAACATTCAGCCTACGGCAACGGTGCACACGGGTTAGTCTTACATTGTGATTGAGTGGCTCAACATGAATATTGGACCTCCCTAGCTAATATACGCTATTCGCTATCTTCATACGTTTCGATCAGACATTCGAAAAGTCATCCCATATATGACGTGTGTGGTAGTTTCCTACATATGACATGTATCATAACGTTTTATACCTCTGTTAACATAAAAGTATCTAATTTTTGTTTCAATTGAATTCTAAACTAATATTTTTTCTATAAATTACAATATTTAATTTATAATTAATATGAACAAAAGCAGAAATAAAATAGGTGTGTTGTTAACCAGCAATAAGAAATTGTTCTCATGCAAAAGATTATTAAATCGAGTGCGCACGAATGTGGCGCGTTGTCACTTTCGTGTAATTTTCTAGACTTGGTTAAGTTTTGTTTGCATGAGACGGAGAAATATCATACAAGTAGATTTTTAGCAGGGTTTCAGAAATTTTGGAAGTAATCGTGAATGGACTATAGCTTATATTTTAATGACAACTAAGTAGAACCAAATAAATTCCCTGTTGACTTTTTTATATAATCTCAATAATAAAAAACGTATAAACATAAGAATGTGCACTGCAGCTCACGACTTGCATTTTGTTCTGCTCGTTAAGTATGCGAAAGGTTTTTAAAAACTCGCAGAAGTTGTTGAGCGCGCTCGACCGTGAACGACACTCACCACTCTCGTTTTTATTTTTATTCCTTTTACTTTCCACGAATCTCAGACATTTTATACCCTGCAGGCTTCATCCAGATACGGCGCCGCATGGCTGAAGCACCACTATACGACTCTGCATTCCGTAATTTATTGTTTCGCGTTTTTACTCGCGAGGTATCTTTTTACGCCGAACTTCTAATGATTTCAAACGATACCATGTGAATGGCCACTGCGATGCGTCCTACCTTATAAACAGGGGCGTACACAAACATTTGTAAATATCGCGGAGGCATTTCAGTTTCCACTTAACATTTTTAATGCAACGTTAAGACTTTGAACTACTTTCCCGTCATCGTTACCAACTTTACTGGGTGTATGTCACTCAGTTCGGCCGTTAAACTGTCTGCAGGTAGGGACACTGACCTTTTCCAAAGGTTGGTTTCGAAAGTGCTCATTTTATTGTCAACAGTCTATAAAGTCTATAAAAACTCAGCAATCCGCGGGCCCATTCTATTATCCCCCATAAAAACTGCAAAAAGTATTCTGCACGTTCAATTCCTTTTTGTCAGGGCAAGGTTACAGTAAAGGCAAAACTTGTTAATGAGTGTGTTTTGGCAGCCATGTTTAAACACTTTCAATTAGACGGTTACCAAAGTGAACATATTCAAATGGTTACACTTCTGTACCTGAATGCAAACGAAAGATATTCCTAACCTTACAAANTTACCAAAGTGAACATATTCAAATGGTTACACTTCTGTACCTGAATGCAAACGAAAGATATTCCTAACCTTACAAATACGCTTCCATGATTATTTATAATCGCGTCCACTACTTATTAACGTTAAGATATTTTTTTTAATTTTAATACAGATAACTTTATTTTCATTCTAATAGAGCAAAGTATGTCGCTTTTTGACCCGGTTTTTCTTAACAAATGCTGAAAATGCAGTAATTTGCAACCACGTTAACAACAAATTTAATATATTTCACAGCAGCCTGAGTTACAGCGCAACACAGCATAATGTTGTTGCAAGGTGCAATTTGGTTTGATCGGAGCCAACGTAAACAATTGAAGTAGATCCCAGACCTCAGNTTACCAAAGTGAACATATTCAAATGGTTACACTTCTGTACCTGAATGCAAACGAAAGATATTCCTAACCTTACAAACACGCTTCCATGATTATTTATAATCGCGTCCACTACTTATTAACGTTAAGATATTTTTTTTAATTTTAATACAGATAACTTTATTTTCATTCTAATAGAGCAAAGTATGTCGCTTTTTGACCCGGTTTTTCTTAACAAATGCTGAAAATGCAGTAATTTGCATCCACGTTAACAACAAATTTAATATATTTCACAGCAGCCTGAGTTACAGCGCAACACAACATAATGTTGTTGCAAGGTGCAATTTGGTTTGATCGGAGCCAACGTAAACAATTGAAGTAGATCCCAGACCTCAGTTTCCCCAAATGGTTTCTAAAATCCTATGGACTTGTTTCTAATACGCTCTTTAAAATGCCTGCAAGTGTTTTGGCATTATCAAGCGTAGAGAACACAGACAAACTTCTAAAGTGGTTTCTGGTCTGCATCTCGTGTCGTGATAATGTAGGCGGGAAGTAAAACAGTATTACATGATTTCGTGGGATGTGCGCAGGTTGTAAGAGTGATATTTTATGAGAAATAGACAGTCAAACTAAAGTTGCAACGTTTGGCTTACGTCGCTTAGCACACGAGGCATTAAGTTTTAAAGGATATTTTGCCTAACATCATCAATCCTACCAGTATTCACCCCTTAATTTTAAGCCTACATCGTGCATAGCTTAACATGTGTTGAGACTAACAGGCGTTTAGCATAACAGATGTACAGACGTTTAGATATTTGCCTAAAAATCTCCCATCTTTCTTACAGTCTCGATCAGGCGAATATTAGAGCGTTTCGCCTGAAATACGCATTGTCAAACAGGAGTTTGTCTAACGACGTTTAAATTATGATATTGGCTATTCGATTTAAGGCTGAATGATAGGGGTACCTGAATAGTATGATATTGACTTGCAAAATGTTGAGTATCCCTATGAACTTTCCGAGTAAACACAAGTAAAGGAATTGTCTCCCCCGTCTTATTTTCCAAGTGGCCTGTAACATCAACACAAAATCTCCGTTTCTATAGAATTTAAATTTTAAGTCGTTGTTCGTATATAAATTACATGGATCAATTTTTATTACTTCTTACTCACTTACTAAAAAATTTTAGAAAAATGTATCAAATTGCAATGCCTAATTTTGTAATTACATTTACTGCCAGAGGACCTCGTTTCTACGTTTTCCAGAATTGTCCCAAAAAGTAAATAACGCAGGCGCATTGTTTAAGTTACGCTTTTCAGAAAAATGAAATAACGAAAAGGGAAAAAAGAAACATCCTTACGGGTGTTAATGCTTCTTAAAAACACAAATTCCAGATAATATCCGACAATTTATTTGTAGGGCGATGCTTTCATTGGTAGCTTCTCTTCTTATTCTCTTTTCTCATATCCATTATATTGGGCTTCTCGAACCCGTTTCACTATGTGTTTATTATTTCAAAGCGTCTTGCCTTTAAAATTATATAACATATATAATGGAGAACCTCTCTAACCTAACCCAATTCAGCTTAAATGTAAACATTATATCAACGCCGGATTTACAAGCAAACATAAATGTATGAAAACACGATAAGGAAAATAATTAATTCTTTCATACTACAGCTTACAAAAATGGTCCCTGAAAGACAATTATTTGTCACTTTTGCCACGTAATCCGCACAATGACAGTTTCACTGCAGATACTCACAACTTTCTACAAGAGAAAAAATTGCTGTGGGAATACGTTTGAACTTGGCTACCAAATTGTTCGCATTCATTCCACTTTATTTAACTACAAATAACTTGGAAATTTTTTACTCAGAGAAACCAATGAAAACATTTATTTTTCTTTTTAATTATTACTGTTATTGGTTTAACGATTCATAAACATAAAATATCTTATCGTAATTCATCAGAAATATAGTGTTCAACGTGACGTCTGTCGTCCCGAGACCAAAAAGTTACCCACTACACAAATATCGTGTGAACAAAAGTACATTCATGAACATTAAAATGGCAACACCAAGAAGGACGCACTTGAAGGACCACACAATTGAAGAATACGTATAACAGGGTAAGAAAATGACGTGAATAGTTGTTCAGCCGAGTGGCGCAGCACGTGGGCCAATAGCGACACTAATAAGCGGTAGCGGTATAGAAGTGCCGGTCAGGAAGCCGCGGAGAGGAGGTGCCACTGTGTTTCTCCGCCGCTCGTGTGCCCACATTGAGTGAGCGTGCCACGTCGAAGAACGACAACCATACGAACAGGTTTCCGCCTTTGAGCGCTGGATAATCGCGGCCTATCGGGATTGTGGATTATCCTACAGCGAAATTGGTTCTTACGTTGGAATAAATTTAACCAGACAGAGTGAAGCGGATATGAGATCAGTGGGTGGAGGAGGGACGGGCTGAGCAACGAGCAGAGAGCCTACTGCCAACGTCGCACCAACGAGCGGGAGCACAGACATCTGGTACACATGGCGATTAAGCGGACCCACACGATATGCATTTCTATAGCAGTTTTCCTACCCATTTTCTGATAGCGTTTCTTCTCCCATGTAGGTTACAATCTAGCCCCCTCCGGAGGCATCTGGCTCCTGGTTTAAGAGTTTTCGTACCCACGGACATGCCCGAAACGGTAATAGAACGTGTACGAAATTTCTGCTATACCCAAGGAGCTGCGACAGACAAGATGGCGGACACCCGAGTAACAACTTCAATCCGTAAATGTCCATTTACGAAAATAATACGGGCTTTGCAAAACGTATTTATGTACAAAAATAAACTTAATATACGTGTAAGTAACGGGAAACGTTCCAATTCACTCCCGCGGTCATAATAAAATAATAAACACAACTTAAAAAAAACGTTATTAAATTTTTTTATATATATTTTTTTTACATTTATATAACTTTTACACGGCAAAGTCATAAGTTGCGCACGTGGTTCAGTGGGTTGGTGCGCGCGTCTTAACCACGCAGATTTAAGTTTCAAAAGTCCATCGGGTAACGGAATTTTTTTAGTTATTTTATGTGATACATTATTGCTGTTTACAATTTATATTACTCTTAGAAAACGTTTATTTCTAGAACATCTTGGTCTAAAAGCAATACTATGCAAGTAACTGCACAGTGCAAGCAGCTGCCTGCGGTTGTTTGCTAATAAAACCTATTTGTTTCTAAACTGTATAGCATGAGTAATGTTAACACACACACATACACACATTGTGATATTTTTGCCGTATTTTGGCCTTCAAAGTTAAAAAGCTTGCTTAATTACGGAAAGCACAAGATTAATGGTTATGCTTGTTAAAGAAAAATATTTAAATAAATTTAGAAGGTTTTAATAAGTCGCGTAAATGTTCGTTGTACATAAATGTGTATACAGTACCTTGTTTTTTTTATACACAAGCAGTGCCGTTACTAACATCATTTTTCATACATTAATAATACTTCAGAAAATAAAACAATCTTCTTACTTTTTGGAGGTACCACAGCACACCTACATATATAGGATTGCCTTTTTACCCCTGCCATTGCCAACTGCGGAATGTCTGCCATTTCTGTTAGCATTTTAGGTAACGTGTGGGTATGAACTGATGCATTACTTTTTCTCTTATGCTATAGAAACTTTGATGCCTTCTGTTGTGCCCATGGGTATAACGAAATATAGTAGAAGTTGTGTATCGTGTAGGGACGGCTTTACGGACCGCACAGCCAATCAAACACCTCGCTCAGAAGTTTAGGTACGTGGCAAATAAATCTGTGTCCGCACGCACATTTCGTCACCGTCTATAGGCGTCCATTACTGCAGCTGCTATCGACCGCTCTCCACAGGCGCCCGAGGCTGCTATCGTGCGTAGAACGTGGCGCCTGGAGAGACGAGTGGCATTTTATCGTCTTCTCTGACGAATCCAGCTTTTGACTGCAGCAGCACGATGGTAGCATCCCTGTCTGGCGGCGCCGTGGCGCACGCTTGGCCGAGTCCTGCAATATACACCGCCACAACGGCCCAGTATCTGGAGTTTGCTGTGCCGTCGGATTCCAACATCTGCTACATCGCGGATATGTTGGAGCCCGCTAGCGTCCCTTATCTTCACGGCCAGGATGAGGGCCTGTACTAACAGGACAATGCGTGATCACATGTGGCACACGGTGTCCAACGGTTCCACTATGTCGCACTACTTCCTTGGCCTGCACATTTACCAGATCTCTCGCCCATCGAAAACGCGTAGTCCATGGTCGGAAGACGACTGGCCTGCCACGAGACACCCACGGCCATAGCAGATCAGCTTTGGGCACGCATCAAAGCAGCATTGGGGGGGGGGATACCCCAGACGGACATCACAAGTCTCTGACTCTCAATGCCGCGTCGTGCAGCAGCGGTTATTGCCGCCCGTGGTTGGGACACACAGTTCTGGTTTCCCCATGTTCTGAGGGGGCCGTGGTGGTGAAGTAGCCAGACTAACTCGCCTCCCACTTAAGCGAACTGGGTTCGATTCCCAGCGGGGTCGCTCCCGGATTTTCGCATGTGGGAATCGTGCCGGGTGATGCCGCTGGTCGGCGGGTTCGCTTGAGGATCTCCCGTTTCCCCAACCCCTGCATTCCGGCTCTGCACCATACTCACCTCATTTCACCCTCGTCGGCTCAATGCTAAGAGCCGCCCAAATCTCTCCNTGCAAGAGTAACCATGTTGTTTCTGTACGGCGGGATTCCTGTCCAATAAATCTGGCTGTATCGCTCATCCCTTCTTGGTGTTGCAATTTTAATCGTAGCAGTGTATTAAAATTTTGTCAAAATAAAGTTTTATGCGATATAATATTTGTGAGTGTTAAATAATAAATAAATACAATAATGTATTCTCTACACTAACTGCAATAATAAATTTGCGCAGGCCTCAAAACTAGTTTGGTAGGCACATTTCTTTAAGGGAGATAGTTGGACGCCATATGGGATTTATATTGTTTTTTGGCATTGCTTAAGTTTCAGATTACTTTTTGAAAACGAAACTTTTTAGGGCATAAAACACTATTTATTGATCTGTTAGAGACCATTGTCGTTTGGTTTCTTGCAATGCTATTGGTTCTGTAGACATTCTTAGGAGGAAATAAATAATAAATTACCATTTATTCTACATGGTAACAAAACGAAGGTACTCAAATGGATTGTAGTTTGCTTCATTATACTGTAATTTAACCGATCATCTGAGCGTTATGCTGTACTTTTTCGAAGAAGAAATCTCAATAATGAATACTGAACACATTTTATGTCTCCAAACATGTAATACCGCAATAATTTATATATATATCTCTTTCTCTCTTAAAAACAGTACACTATTAGCGTCACCTTCCAGTTGGAAGTTTCGGAAGAGGTTTCCACGTGTCGTATGACAGTCATGGGTCTCTCTCCTACTGCTGGGAACTACTTATCAACGGCAACTGGCGCGACAACTGGTGACGCCGGAGAAGTGTCTGGCGGTCGGGCGGCAAGGCGCAACGACGCACCGACGTCGGCGTAATGAAGGGGCGTCGCGACGCGCGCAAACGAGCAGTCGTAAAACCCGGGCACAACTCTCAATCATGCCTAACTGCAGGGCGATACTCGGGCGTGTGGGGCTGAGGGCGGGAGGGATAAAGTGACAGGGGAGACGCGCGGATGTGCATTTTACGACACCGTAGGAACTGAATACTCTCCGCCGTCCTACGCATACAGCGAGGGTGATTAGCTCTGCAGTGTTGCCAACACTGACGACGTGCAGTAATGGAAACATGGGGACGCTAAGCACTGCTCGTGATGAATACGACCACAAGGAGAGCCCACGGTATCCGCCATAGGCTAAATAAGAACGAGGTAGATCGCCTTTTGTCTTCTGCAAATGTCACCAACATTGATTTGCCAGTTCAACTACAACTGTCAAAGTCACGTGGTCAGCAGTTATGAACGTGTTTGTTTCAATCAGAATTTTCAACAGCCTCAACCTTTTATATGAACAAAATAACATATTCAAATTGCAATAAAACTGTACAAACATAATATAGCGTAAAGTTTGCTTACGAAACCTCAAATCATATCCATGTTGTTTTTCATAGTGGTATTGGCAGATAAGCAGTCCGATGTTGGGGCACGGAGAGTGACTACTGCGCTGCTAGATTGAGCACTCTACCCCGTTTTCCCTGCATGGTATCCGCGGAGCCACTGGCCACTTTCTAAAACACACGGGCATGAACCGGCACCTTCACACAGGGCCACAATAGTCGCGAGGTATGACTGTACCTAATTGTGGCCATCCCGTCTTACACGTGTAAAGGACATGTAGGGTAGAGTGAGCGTGACAGATTTGCAGAAGCCAATACCCGAGTCTTAACATTTTACTGACTTCTGTCTTTTGCTACTTCTACTGTTAACGTCAAGTAGGTTTGACTCACGGTCAGAAGAATATTTATTGAAATACGTGTTCGTAAATATTTAAAACATCTTTTAAAATATATAAAATGTATCGAAATTACTTATTGCTTAAAAAAATTACAAATAACTGTTGGAAAGTTAAACGCAATCAAATGTCCAGTTGTTTATTAAGGCATTATAAACAGTTCTGCTGGCAATTAGTATGATGGTGTTGACACGAAAATCAGTCCTCCTAATGTATAGTACGAGCGGGCCCGTCGCCAGGCATAGATAAAGCTGGGAAGGGAGGGGGGTTCTGGTAACCAAGGGCAAAAGCGGGTGGCATACCTGCCCTGCTAGTGTGTGCGTGTGGTCATGCACACACGAAACCATAAATTATATGAATTTTGTCATGACGATCATATTTCACAGGCAATAATTAATTTACAATTAAAAGCTAAAACATCATATAATTCGTACAACATATAATTCCATAGTGCATAAATTATTCTGCAAATTTTTATATAAATCTTTTTTCAAGCTAAATTATGAAAATTAATAGATAACAATAGGCCTATATTGGCTCTAATTTCGTTTGTATTTCTAAAATTTTACTAAATTAAGTTCAAAAAATTGTACGATGAACACATTATAACGTATCTTAAAAGTTTACCAGAAAAATGCATTTTAAGACAGGAGTAAATAATTTCTTATTTGTTTTCATTTCTATCAGAAAAAATTACAACATAAATTGCCTTCTCTTTGATCTTTGATGTCGTAAAACACATTACAAGTTCATCCTAGTCCTGTATTCTTGCAATGCCATAAATATCTTAAACATAGGACAATAAATACATAAAATTGCGTGTTTGTTAATGTAAAATTTGTTTCACTTATGTGCAACCGGCATATGTCTTTAATGTATGTGTAGGAGGCAAAGCGTACAAAGAACAAGTTTCTTCGACTCCACTACACACTTCATACAAGTACAGAAGTTTTCAGGAATAAAATTATGCTCACTATACAAAACTTTTAATATATGAGAGTTGTATGTAATTAACTAGTTCAGTCCGCTTATGAAAATACCTAAGTATTACAACACAGCATTACGAAGTTATAATACCTTACCCAAGATTGTTACATTATAATACATACCAAATATGTTTAAGGGTTTGCTGTGCTTTTAGAATATTGTTCGTACTTGAAATCTGCATAATAAACGTTTAACTAAATCTAATACACGTGATACGAAGTGACAACATAGTTGAGGTCGTCAAATTCGGCCAAATTCAGGCGTCTTACATGTATGTTAAGGTCACATTTGTCAAATGACAAAACAAGAATGTGCTTTTCATACGGCCGGGGAGAAAAAATATATGTAAAAACAGCCTTATATAAGCTTGAAAACCCAGGCACGAAAATACGAACCTAAAATGAATGTAAAACACTTTGTATAACAAAAGTTGGAGGAACTGAATTTTTATGAGTTTGTTATGGAGGATTTTTTAGAGAGGTGATTAAAATAAGCTTATTTTATTTCATGCAGAGAGTTTTGAATATACCTAGTTGTTGCCAAACTGAATAGCATTTATTTTTTTGTATAAGACTTCTGTAAGAAAGGTAAAAAAAATTGATTTATTTTTAAACACAACAACAGTAAACTAATTTTGCTACTATTGAAGAAAATCGTCATTTTAATGGAAAAAATACAGTAATAATTTTGTTTAGAAAAACTTATATGCAAACAAATAATTTTGCAAGACTTGTAAATTCAAATAATCAATTTCAAGTATCAAAAACTCTTATTTGGTGCATAGAAAGTGAACAGTAAGAGTAGAATCTTGCATGGCACTTAATATAACATTATGGCTCTTGTATAATTTTAATTTGTTTTCTAAAATATGGAAAATATAACTTTTTTTTTAATTTTTTTGCTACCGTTTTGTGAAACTGGAGAAACATAAACAGAAATTCAATATAAGAGTTTTCAGGGCATATGTTGTAAAGGGGTTTTCAGCCGAAGCAACAGAAATTGTTTATTATAAAGAGCAGAAAAAGGACTTGTATCCTATACAGTTTTAACCAGACCAAACACAAATTTTGCTATAGATAAGTAATGTAATAAAGTGGTTAACTATATAGAGGTTTAAAAACGAGATTGATATGGGCTTTCTTTAGTGTGAATGATCACGGGTGTAATGTCTCATTTGGCGATGAGCTGTTTAAGGGAAATTAAATAATTAGTCAGTTAAAATTGAGGGGATGGGGCAAAATATTTAGACTGGCCTGCCCCGTACTTTCCTTGGCTGAGCCTGGGTGCAAGTTTTCAAAGGTAAACTTTTCTTTTGAAAATAAGCACATGCCAACAGCTATTTCTCACATCACATTGTTATTTGGGCAACTACCTTTACGTCTTCACAGTTCAAGTATCGAGCACGGATATTATTTAATTTCTTAGATTCTCTATATACATATGATCACTTGAAAGTAATAATTAAATATATGTATTTTTAGACTTTGACTCTACGCCTAAACGATATGCCCTCATACTGAATAAACAGATGAGATGTAAAACTACTTTTTAATCATTACTTGGCACACGATAATTATATTAACACGTAAATGTTTTCATTTTTAAAATACCGAGACTGTGGCATACGCCCTAACAATTCAAAAAAATTGTAATTCAAAATTTTGAAACAAACGAAAATATTATTTATTTGTTAGAGAATTGTCACTAGATGCATAAAAATTTCTCGAGTCCATTTGGGACCTGTACACTAATTTTGAAGTATTTATACGTTGTGCAACTTTTGATGATTCGAGCGCAATACGATGCAAACTAAACGACTCAGAGCCATTATATAAAAAATTACTGATTCACGTGCAGTGTAGTCAACAACATGAATGTTTTTTTACAGGGGTCGCAGCCAGTGAGGAGAAAGCGCAGGTTGAAACATGCAAAGAACTAAGACTACAACCCACTGAACCTTCGTCTTTGTTCTGACACATATTCGTAAAGTGCCACTTCCTTGTAGTCTCGTGTGAAACGTAACTTGATCTTTAATCTTCTGACATGAGTAAGTGTTAATGTACAGATAAGTTCGTTTACGAAGAAACTGTTATTTTACATAAAGGTTAACGCAGGTAATCAAAGCCAAATGTTTACCCCATAACAATCAAGTACTGTTATCCTTTCTATAAGCAACTTGTTAAACGCCATATAAACTACTTCGAAAACCTCGGAAAAACAATATATATTTATATATATATATATATATATATGTGTGTATGTGTTAATTTTGTGTGTACAGAGTGGGGTGAAATTCTACCGCCAAAATTCGTGAGGTGATTCGTTATGCAAAATTAAGTGGAAAAAGACCCTTTTTCCTAAACTGAATGTTAAGATAAATATAAGCCACTGAAAATTGAGATTAGTATTTCTGCAAAATATCGGATACGAAGTGACATTTAACTACAATTCTCCGAACAACGTTTTATGTTAATGCTCTTTAATATATCCCACTGTAACGAAAATAACAGGGGTGGCCACCCTGTTAAGGCATACCACTTTTTCACCGTCAGGAATTAAGAACGTGTGATGCGGCTTTATTGATCAGTATAAGAGAACTAACCAAAATGGTCTTCTTGTTGCAACTGCCCTGGACCCACAGTTTTCGTGTAAAACGCTCACAAATCTTCGGTTGCAGCGATGTGGGCAATGCTACCTACGTGCGTGTATGTCCACTGCAAAGACGATGTCAGCGGATATTTCTAAAGCTTACTATAAACAGCATGCGCCATACATTAATAAGCTTACAGCACTGAAGCTGCCTGTTTGTTTCTGGTGAAAGTCGGTATATGATTCCCTGCAGGAAGTGTTAGTTTTGCCTATGCACCTGGAACTGTATCGCTGCCGCCGAAAGTATCGTTTTACACGAAAACGGCGGATCCTGAGCAGTTTCAACAAGAGGACCAGTTTTGTTCATTAGGTCATACTGCTCGATAAACCAGCATCAAACTTTATAATTCCTGACGGTAAAAAAAAATTGGCCTAAAAAGAGAGCGGCTACTCCTGTTATTTTCATTATGAGGGGAAGTATTAATGAAAGAGTGCCCTTAGGTGGAAGATCCAATATCATAAAACAATGTTAAGAGAATTATATTTTAATTCAACTTCGTTTCCTATATTTTGGGGAAACACAGTTTAAAATGTAGATTTTTGAAGCCTGATATTTCCCTTAGTGTTCAGTTTTAGTAGATGATGTTCAATATATTTTAATTCCTATTTTGCATAAGGAATTACGTCGCGAAGCTTGTCGGCTGAACTTCTCCCTACCCTGCGTGTAGTAGGGTGGTCACACAATACACACAAATTCCTTTACTTTTCCAGGTATTCCACGCCTGTCACATTTTGCCCCCCTGCAATTAAATAACATTTTTGTAAGCATTTTATTTAGTGGAACACACAAATTTTTCTATGAAATTATATTTTAGTAGCGGGCTATTTAAAGGAATTTTACTGGTATTTGTTTAGTTAAGCAAGTCTTCATATTAAGGACGATGACAAAAGACAATAATGGTACTATTTCCTTCCTGTTTATTAGTTTGAGTGTGCACTTATTCCCTTGTTGCTGACAGCAGGCGGGTCGCAGCGGCTCGCAGGTACGCCACCTATGCCTCGCGTACTGACACGTCACGTTCCGGGGTCGCGCTGTTAATTACTAACCGTTCGCCAATCAGCAGCCTCTCCTGGCTTCTCCTTTACAAACCGTGGCGTGCTGCTGTTTAATAAGACGTCTGCGTGTTTTACAAAATAAAACAGTTTGTATAATTCCGGACTTTCAGCTATTTGTCTGGTCATGATTCAAACGCAGAGTAGTTATGTACATAAAGACGAAATAACGTGGCAGTTCCTTTGATTCGGTCGTGCCCATTCTCTGATTGGCTGCGTAGGGCTCTTGGAGCTGGCCTTGTGTCTGACTGGCAATTGTGTGCTGCGTAAGGTTCCCTTATTGGCTGGGCTGCCCGAGTGGGTTCACAGGCACTAATTGGCGAACGGCGTTCCAACATTTTGCTGGGCACCGACGCCATTTTGCTGACGTGTGCGATTCGAGTTCGCAGAAAAAGCGACTGTTTCATCTCTGTATTCTTAAATGCTGGGCTTCCAGCGTACGTGTGTACTTTCAAGATAACAGCACCTGTAGGCAAGTTTTCAACGTACCTCATTATTTTTTTCACTTTATGGAGATCGCGTTGTTACAAGTTGTAGCCAGGCCCTTAGATGAGTGGCCTGCCTGATCACACCTTCACTTATTTATCTAGGACACGGGCTGTGATCGCTGAAATTAGTTATGAAATCGCAAACCACGGAACCCCCTCCACCGGCCAGTAAACGAGGACAACGCAGCCGAT
>NQII01000626.1:267997-311151 GCA_002778355.1 Clitarchus hookeri | reverse complement strand
CCCGGTCGGGCCAGTAAACGGGGACAACGCAGCCGATATAGGGCGGTGTACTCCGTGGGCGGTGTATTTTATCTTCGGGCCGTTGGAACGAGAAGACCGCTGAAGATGAGTGTGTCCGGGCATCGAATTTCGCCATTTTAATCAGCCTCCATAATCATGAACAAGGTGGGGGCTCTCCAATTAGGTTTTACTCAGAACGTGACTGGTTAAATCTTTAAAATAATATTATTTAATATTTCAGTATATTTGTATAGCACCCTCCGTTCATATTCAATCATGCTTATATTTTAATTATATTCTACAACAATAATGTTAAATTAACATCTTTTATATAATTTTCATTACATAAATCTTATAAATAACTTGTTACGCCCCTATATCCCCGTTAAGGCTAAATATCAACAAAATGTAAAATTCCTAACAGCGTACATATAGACCATTCACGCAAAGCAAGAGCTGTAACAAATGCACAGTTAGAAGCTATGTCCCAATGACTCTCGCGTGAAGCACGTGAGGTGAATTACTGAGTGTTCTACTCGGCACGTCGTAATTATTGAGAAGGCGATGATTCGCAAATCACGCGTATTGTGGCAAGGTATATGAACTAACTTGATACCGGGAACCGCGGAGATGTAGTGGTCAGACGACTCGCATCCCACCAAGGCGAACCGTGTTCGAGTCCTGGTGGATTCACCCGGATTTTCCGCACGTGGGGAAAGTTGCGGGTGGTGCAGTTAGCCGGCGGAATTATCCTCGGAACTCCCGTTTCTACTGTCCTTGCATTCTGCTGCTGCTGCTCCTTCAACTCATTTCATCCTCATTGGAGATCAATACCTCGCTGTTAGGAACCCTGATCACCAAAATTTCAGTATTTTATATTTGTGCGAAATACCGCTCAATTTGTTGAAATCGCATGTAAGGACCCCCCTTCCTCCACGTTACAAGAAGTTAGATTTCATAGATTTTGTATTATGCACCGAAGATAATATTTTTTTGGTTCAAACAAAATTAGGTTGACTCAACCAAATAATTGTTTCATACAGAGGCAATAAAATATTTGTATTGTTAAAATCCAATAATTCGTTGGTTTATTTGTTTGCAACAAACATTTGACTTGTATGGTTTACCAAATGTTTTGTTGCCTCTTCCAAATTATTTGTTGCACCTGCCAAATCTTTGTATTAAATGCATAAAACATATTTTGATACATAACATATGACGGACAAAACTAAACATGTCATACATGGGGTGATTTTTAAATGGTTTGATTAAAAAAAGGCGAAGAAGCCGCGAATAACTATAAGTTGATACCACTTATAGATGCTCTTATTGGCTGTGCATGGTAAAGTGAGCACTTTAACAGGCCCTAGTTACTTTTTCCTTTCAGCAATTTCTTATCATTTAAACACATTTTAAAATACATACTCTTGTGTAATTAATAAACACAATGTATATATTCCACCGCACTCGGAAGTTAACGTTTAAGGCTAAAATAAAATATACTTATTAACTATTATTCCAAATAACAGGGCTTTCGAAAATGCTCACTTTACCGTGAATAGCCTATAGAGTATCGTACATATAGTCCATTCACGGTTACTTCCAACTTTTTGGAAGGTCTGCTAAAGTTCTACTTTCCGGATATATCTCCACCCCATGCCCCCATGCTAAGAAAGCTTTACTAATTCTAGAAAACTACGCCAAAGGGACAACGTACCGCACTCAGTTTAATTATATTTTGCATAGGAACTATTTTTTACTATGCATTACCAACATGCCTATTATCTCCCTGCTTTTACTATTTTTTTAATGAAATATTAAAATTTATCAATAAAATATAAGTAAAATTTCAATATAACCAAAAATAATAACTTTTTATGTGAACAGAAGTATGAAATGCTTGTGATACGTGATATATTTAGGAAACAAGCAAACGTATCGTACATGGGGTGATTTTTCAAAGTTTTGATTTTAAAAAGTGTGAAGAAACCGCGAATAGACTATATATATATGTGCTACTTCGTGTGAAATGTACACCCGCAAGGTGTTGGCGCCCCTCAGGCTGGGGCCAAGGGTAGCCGGCTACTCTACTCTAGGGACAGACCTGTCGTTCCTGGCAGGCCAGAACAATGGATGCGGCGAGATGACATGGAGCCGCTGTGAAAAGAAAGACACAGGAGGAAACGAGAGTACCCCGAGAAAATCTCCATAACACTGCAATGTCCGCCACACTCTCCCCGTCTTTCGGAACGTGGGACTGAACTTGCAGCCCCAGGAACCAATGCAACCCAACCACTTGTCCTGGCTATTTCATCTACATAGGTGTACATTTTTGCGACGGTTTTTTATGAAAACTGAACAAGTAAAAATTCAATTACTTTTTTTTAAGTTTGGCTCTTAGACTCTTGCTATAATTCTAAGTCTTGACATATATGAGTGTCAAGCCGTTGCTGGTCTTGTCTGCTCTCCAAGGAAGTAACCTCGCCAATCTTCGGCTGCACTGTGGTTGCATTTCTTCCAACGCGAGAACCAATTTTCCGGTACTATAATCCACAATCCCAATAGGCCACGATTCTCCCACAATCAAAGGCGGAAACCTGCCCGTATGGTTGTCGTATTCTTATTCTTCGACGCGGCATATTCACTCTGTATGTTCACACGAGCAGTGGGGAAATAATGGTACTACCTCTCAGCGGCTCTCTGACCTCCATTTATTACCGCATATCAGAGTCGCCATTGACGCACGTTCGTCTGAACAACAAATCACGTCATTGCTCTACCCTGCTCTACGCATTCCGCCAATGTGGGGTACTTCATGTGCGCCCTTGGTGTTGCCATTCCAATGGCCAGCAGTGTATTATTTGACAGTTCAAATCACACCTTATAATAAACTTTAGATATTTCCAGTGGTAAATATTTTCCTACTCAGGCCCCTCTATGACCGTGGTCGTGAACTTCGAAGTTCCAGGTTCGAAATCAGGGTTATCCATAATTATATGTAAGTCCATATTAAATCAATTGGCAGTCCACCGCCCGATGAGCTATCCGACATAAAGGTGGGACGTCAATAAGCCTTCCAAAATAACTAAAGTGAAATCTACCCGCCCCTTAGAAATAATTCTCAGCATCACTACCTACAAATTATGAGCAAGAAAAGATGATATATAATCACTGCCACCGCTTCTTGCATGGCTGTGTTGCTATCTAAGTAGGAGTTCTGACTAAATTTTTCAAAGCGTTTCTACACACCGGGCCAACTTTCAAGGTGGTCCGAATGCATAAGTTGGCATTAGTCCACGACTTCATCCTAACTTCAGTACAAAGTTAAGATTTTATCTTGAAGGGAATAAGCGAATGAATACGTAGAAGCAACATATTATATATGGGTTATGTATATAGGTAATATACTGGCACCAGGCTGGCAACCTCCAGCAGTGCGATTTTTTTTTTATTGTCCTTTGTCTTTCTTAAAACACAGTCACCTGTTTTACTCGGCAAATGGCCCTCAGCCATTCCGGTGCTAAATATTCATCCCTGGTTCAGGGCTAATTGAAGAAGGCTGTGCCACATAGGATGGACGTACTTACTTTATAGCGAATATCGCAATATTAAAAGGGTACGATTCCTGACTCATTTAGAGAAAATATTTTAACAATTTCAGGCCGGCATTAGTTTCAATAGTTGCGATTAAGAAAATGTTTAATTCGCGCTGGGTATAACACTTATTAAGTTATCACAACCAATAGGTGTATGCTTCGTGTTAGGCTATAGTAGCACGAACCATTCCTAAGGGTTCGACAGTAGTACTGTCAACATACTAGTTACTCACAGGGGAGATCATTGGGTACTGATACTTGCATTCACGGTTACTTCCAACTTATCTGTAACCCTGCTCAAGTTCTACTTTCACACCTAAAAGACAACGCACCGCATTCGTGCGCACTCCGTTCAATAATACTTTGGACGAGAACTATATCTTACTACGTATTTACAACGCACGTATTTTCTCTCTTGTTTTATTAATAGCTATTAATTATAAATGAAATATTCTAATTTATAGATAAAATATAATCAAGAAAGCAATTAAACCAGAAATAAGATACTTTTATGTTAACAGAAGTATAAAACACTTGTAGTACGTCACATATATAGGAAACAACAAAAAATGTCAATAATATGGTGATTATTCAAAGGTTTGATTTTTAAAATGTGAAGATACCGCGAATAGATCATACAGCACTGTGCAAGAAAAGCAATTCTATGCGTTTTGTAAATAATATAAGAATGAAATGATCCTGTATAGGTTAAATGGGTTTTCTGGATAAAAATGTAACAACACCAAGATAATTTTCATTTCTCGCCCATAAAAGATCGGGACTCCGTTCATGGTAGTATGTTCACTTCTGAATGCTTGGCTCTTTAGCTGGCAGGCATGTTCGCAACAGCCACTTGTGTCGGTTTAGCACGCGGCCGAGCCTGCCGAAGAAGCCGACCTGCTGGGACAAGGTCATCAACACAAGCTGTTGTCTGCCTGTCGGTCTCCCAGCGGGGGGCTAAACAGGTCTCTAGTTGGCACACTCTGCCTCCTTACCCCCTCCCATAGCTCACTCCTAGCTAAACTAGCCACTAGCAAACAGCATGTTCTACAGACATCACGACACTACAAAACGACAGTCGGGTGACAGGTTGGGAGCCTCACTCCCTCGCCGATAACACCTACACATCATTTTTACTAAGATAGCAAAATTGGTTAGTAACTACAATAAATACGGACCGGAGCCCAGCTAAAATAAACACACAGCGGCCTGCCGCCGGCTCAATGATTTGACCCAAGCCTGTCGGGCTGCATTTTTGTTGCTAACCCACTAAACGAGCTATAGGAGCTTCGGTTCCTGGTCTCGTGACAGCACGGCCTTTCGGGGACACATGAGAGATCGGCGGCCGACTCCTAGCTGACCGGCAAACCAGCAACGCCACAACAAATAAGTTTTGCTAAGCTTGCATTACAATTACTTAAGGCATAACACGCTTGTTAAATTTTCTGTACTTAAACGATTTAATTAATTTTACTTATCCGTCACAGGAACACTAAATTTGTGACGTCTACAAGTTAAACGGTGTTTCGTTTAAGTATAGGGGCCACGGTGGCAGAGCGGTTAGACTGCTCGCCTCTCACCAAGTCGAACCGGGTTCAATCTCCGGCCGGGTCACTACCGGATTTTCGCATGTGGGAATCGTGCCAGACGATGCCACTGGCCAGCGGGTTTTCTCGGGGATATCCTGTTTCCCTCGCCCTTTCATTCCGGCGCTGCTCCATACCTCGCTTTACTCTCATCGGCTCTTAAGACCTCGATGTTAAGTGCCGCCCAAATCTCTCCACTCAGTCAGCCTCAAACATAGAAAATAGCTGCAGACAGACGGGCCCCTTCACACATTTGTACGCTTACGTGATTGTCACAATTTACTGTAGACTAGAGAGCAGTTATGCTGGCGACCATACACACACACGTTGGCCGGAGGCAAGGGTCCGCGGGTAGTTGGCGACGGGCCGAGTAGCCATGGTAATGTCTTCATCGGGCCGGACCGGACAGGCAGGGTCCCGCTACGCGAGCATACACACCGGAATCTCCACCGCCATCTTGCTTTATGTCCCGGCCAGGACCATCGTCTCCGGTCCGCCGAACAATGGCGGGTCACCTGCTGGACTGGTTTGTTTGCATTCATATTCCCCCCACCTCTCCGCTACACTCCCATTACTCGCCTGCATATGCGTGGTCCCCATTCAGCCTGACTACTTGCAGCTATCTGACTACACATAATGCACATTCCGGCGACGTAAAGGTCAACACAACAGGTTACAAGTCGACGGGAATTTGTGGACTCGTGGACGTGAAGTAATGGAAGCTCTTCCAACACTGCTCTTGTGGTTCGGGTCGAGTTCCACTGCTCACTATATGCAAGAAACCTCGAAGTGAAGAACTGCAGACATCTCCAACTAGATAAGACATTTAATTAACAGCCTTGGTTTTTTAATTTAATAATTTTAGTACTGTGTTACGCAACAATGCACACGTCTTTAAGTCCGCTAATTCATTCTACCCCTCTCGCCTCCAAAATTCTGTACACATACAGAAATCACTACTAAATAGTTCAAACTTCAAACAGGAGGTGATAGTATGACGAGTTTCACTTGCTTGCGTATGTCGTATCGAAGCCGTTGCCATTCCTCTGCTTTAGTACTAATTTGTGCAATAGTGCCTAATATTTATTTGATTTTATTAATAATTCTATTCATGAAGAGAAGACTGAAATTCTATGTACATAAATAGTTCTTAATTTAATTACTTTGCAAACAAACTACCTGCAGCGAAAATGGCTAGCTGGGGAGTCGAAGCAGACTATAATCTACCAGTTTATGAAGGGGGAAAATTCTAAGTATGTATCCCATTAGTCATGCTGTTAAGTTTTCGCGGAGCATTATATGCATGTCATTATTAATTACAAACAATAATTGGTTATTCTCTTAGCCAACATGCAAACGAATGCGATCCAGGATGTTGCTGTTGGACCAGAAGCTAACACTGTCGATACAATCCATCGAATGGATGCCACCTCTTGTGCAATTAAAAATGTCGGAGCGTGTAAAGTTTTTGAAATATGCCGAGTAGGGACAAAACATCGATATCGCTTTCTGAAAGTTTCATTCCAGATGGAGAAAACAAAGTATAGCCAGAGCAGATCGATCGAAATTCGACCACATGAAAATAAATAATGTTAAAATATTTCTCAACTCTAAAAGTTTTCCCTATGGAGATCTGAATGTAGATTTTACGAATGGGGCTTACATGATGCCATATAAAATGTTTGCAGATTTCCAGAAAAACTACTATGGACAAACACCATCCCCAGAGCTAGAGCCGAGTGAATACATGAGCACAGCAACTCTTCTAGTGTTCGATGTAAGTAAACAAGACGACAGAGTGAACATAGGAGTGATTGACTGTTGAATAGGAATGGTGTCAGCAGAGAATTTTCCCTACAACACTTGCGCATATGCTTTGATAATTCACGATCGCCAGGTCACATACAATTTACGGGACCAAACGTTAAAGTAATGATGTAGGCCCTAAGTGTGAAAATCCATTCAGTCACACATCGCCCATCAACATGTTCGCTAATGTGCAGGGGTTAACATCTCCTCTCGGATTCATCATCAAAAAAATATGTATTGCATATACGAATGGAAGCACAAGTTGCTGTAAATTCTTACCACCGTTTGCTTGGCAGCTGCTCGACAACAGAGTAAAGTCAAGAACGGGTGGTTCACAATCACTATCATGAACTTACATGGCATGATGGCGACATGTGAATATGAAAAAAATAAGCCGCATTCTCACCGACATGCTGTCCATTGAGATGGATGCCGTAGTGTTCATAGCAGGTCCAGAAAAAAAAAAGATTTCTCAGTATTTACCGCAGTGCTAGCATATAAAATGTCGACCTCCAAACTAATTATGATTTTCCATCACTGAAAAAAAAAATTAAAATGCGTTAGACAAACATTGAGCACACTTGCAATGCACGTGAGAATTATTTTGCTTGTCCCTGCTTCAACGCACTCATCTTACAGATGTGGGTTATGGACTGTGAAGATGATGGCAACATGTTGGAAGACGAATATGAGGTCAGCTGCTAACGAGCAAAAATAAAAGTACAAGCCGGAATACAAACATGTAAATGAGGTCAACTACCACCTTTTGGAGGTGAGTTGTGAGATGATGCCAGAAGACGACCATAAGGCCGATGCACTGACAAGTCCAGTACAACTATGAAACTGAGTTCAGGTACCATTGAATGTAATAACATAATACGTGATGTGGTAAATATTAGAGTACATTTGTCATAACGATATGTTCAACTTATTCTGCAGAGGGACATGGAATATCTTAACAAGACCCTGGTGCATAGTACTTACAATGGCATGAAGTCTATCGGCAATGGAAAAAATGCACACATGTTAGACTTTTCGTGAATAGTGTGATATTTCTTCGGCAGCAGGAGAGAAGAAGAGAAATAAAACTGTATACTTTGATTCACCTACAGCTTCCCTTAATGCACAGAATGTTAGCTATCACGTTCGAACTTAAAGAAAAAAATTAAATAATGTTGCATAGTACAAGAAGCGGATTAATATGATGGCTAAGAGCACTATGCTAGTATTAAGAAAAAACAGTAAATTCAGAGTAAATTTATCGAAATGCTATGTGTAGTTTATTGAAGATACTGACCTGCAAGTTCTTAACTAGATGGTGGCAACACACCCTGGTATGAAGCCCATACGAAACATTTGCATGCTCGAATTTTCGTACATGATAATCCCTCAGTCAGGAAGAAAATACTTGAGTTGAACTTTAGCCTTCCTACACAATAGTCAAAATGATGTACGTGAATTTTTATCCACTGGATGTTGACAAGTATTAGGATGTGACCATCGGTTATCATAGAGTTCATTGTAAGCTGGCAGACTTACCAGAACAAGTTATGCCACGCAATGAACTTGAACAATGGGCGAGCTGTAATATTGATGATGAGTGTATGACTGTAATTTCAGTACCATGCTGTTTCATTGCTTGTCCAGTATATTATCTACGCCCTAACTGCCAACTTCCCTCTACTACAAACCGTCTGTTGTCGCAAGCAAGTGAAGAGCAGCTTAAACAGCATGGTTATAAAGAGTAATTTAATTTTTTTTTTATTCAGATAAGCATCATTAAATGCAAATACCTCTCCCTAGTCATGTTGAAGCAGAGTTCATTCAATTTCCGCATCTGTATTTTTCTCGCACTCCTGTGGATTTATTGACTGCCCTGCAGGATTCATGGTGTGAATTGCCTCCTGCATATCTTCAGACATTAGTCGAGTCCATGCCACGTCGTCTTGCGGCACTTATGCGTGCTCGCGGGGGCCCTACACGATATTAGGCAGGTGTACCAGTTTTTTTGCTCTTCAGTGTATATATTATGTATACATCATTCAAACTTGAGCTGGCACCCATGTCATATCTAGAAACACGATGTCAAAGTGGAATGACAGAGCATAAACTGGAACATTCTCGAAACAAGGTGGTAGCATGGAATGACAGAGCATGAACTGGAAAATTCTAGAAAAAAATGGTGGAATGGAATGACAGAGCATGAACTGGGAAATTCTATAAATTCGGTCCGCATGTCAGTCTGTTGAGTGCGGCGGGCCGCACGTCATGCGATCTGTATCAATTATGTTAAAAGGCTGAAAATGTTTGGGAGCAGCCGTAAAGCTNGCACGTCATGCGATCTGTATCAATTATGTTAAAAGGCTGAAAATGTTTGGGAGCAGCCGTAAAGCTCTGGTGCTACGTGACCTCGTGTGGAACGCCACTGCAGATGGAAGAGACCATCTCGCGAGAGCACGCGGCCGCATTGCGGGATCTCCAGCCGCAGGAGCCAGCATCCCACCTGCTGAGGAAGACTGCAAGTGAGCCAGCAGGAGGGAGGGGGATTGAGGAATCAGCAACCAAGCAAGCCGCCAAGTAAACGAGCTCGGCGCCAGCATTGATCTCCGAAATCCGCGTTTTACAGGGATGTAAAAGTCAAGTTCCCCGCCGCGGGTGGGTGGCCGACGCCAACAGGAATCAAGAAAGAAAAAGAAAATGAGAGAGACTTTGAAACGGGGAGAGGGACTGCCACCGTTGACTTTCTTTCTCCTCTTTCATTGCCGTAAGCGCCGGGGAGGCCGGAAGAATGAGAATGGCGAAAAAGGAGGTGGAAGTTCTAATGGGGCGTTCGATAAGGTATCGGACGGGTAGCTGAACTTCTCTATCGGTCTGCGTTAGAGGGATAAGCCTGGCACTTCACAAGCCACAAGTTCGGTTGTAGTGGGGGAAGGGGCGGTTTCAGTGGCTACTTTGTCCGGGAAACTGCACCTGAGGAAAGAGAAACCCCAGTAAAACAAACCATTACCTCAGCAGTCCGACGGTATCCACAGCTTTAGCAACACCACTTATTCAGCACATTTGTGTCTTGTCTCGGAATGCCTAACTTTACAGAAGCGAACCTGTCGTTCATGATTCGAACTCTGAAAGTACTTTAAGGCGTTGAGTCCGAAAAAATTTGTTATATTATCCTTGTACCACAACTGTTCAACTTTTAGACCTTATCAGTGATTACTCTTACATCGCCAAAAAAAAATTAGGCGCATATATTTCGCATAACTACATATGAAAAATCACAATTTTACTGTTTTATAAATGTACAAAAAATGAAAACTAACCTATATACAAATATGGAATGATTCAAGCTAAAAAAATATGAAAAGAACTACTTCAAGGCGTCTATAAAATCGTACAAGGAAATGTTTTTGCAATTTTGAAAAAAAAAATGCTGAAAACAAGGAAATTTTTTGCATATTTATGATTTGTACTTGTCCCTGAATTTTTTTAAGAAAGTTTTTCTACGCTTATCTAAAAACGAATTAAGACAAGACCTTTCACCTGGCATTGTTAAATGTTCTGCAAATAGTTTGCTTTATTGTATTTGTACATTACAAAAACAGTAAAGTTTTGATTTGACATGCCATTTGGCAAAAACTATGCAATCTAATAAAAAGTTACCTGAGGAAAACGTCACAGATAATGTCTACGAGTTGAACAGTATCTGGTACAAATAAGTCAAACAAAGGCAGCATCCCGATACTCGCTGATTTCATGGACCAGTAATTTCAGTAACGTCAGTTATTGTTCCGTTACTGCTGAGGAGCACCTGTGTTCACTAAGAATGGGTTTGGTGGCGTGTCTTTGGCTGGCTCCTCGTGCGAGGCTATAACTACTGAGATTACTGAATTTAACTGAAGTTTGTAGAGGTAGAGCAGCGTAAGATCAGAAGAGGAAGTTAGCGGGAGATTGCTTTGTCGTTTCGGGAGATAGAAATGATCCTACAGAACTCAGCATTGTGTCTACTATATAGTTGAACCGGAAAAGGAAGCATCAATAAATACAAAAAAGCCTTGCTGGAAATTCCGCACAAAAAGAAACCTCAAAACAAAAATGATATTGTTATAACATTAATTTTCGTCGGTCATGCAAGTACTAGTGTTTACAGTATTTTAACCGGTGTCGAAATGAAATATTATTAAACTGAGCACGCACAAATGCAGTGCGTTGTCCTTTTGGTATAGTTTTCGAGACTTAGTTACGCTTAGTTTGCGTTAGGCGGAGGAATATCCTGAAAGTAGAACTAACATATTAGCAGGGCTTCAAAAAAAAGCTAGTAGAGACCATGCAAGCATTATAGACGCCAGCCTACTCTACTCGGCCCTGTGCGTACTTGGGTTTCCATCGGTTATTCATTGGTTGCGTCCTCATGGAAAGGTGGTGCTTTCTTTGGTCTGGGTAGCACGTGACACGACCGCGATATTTCTTCGTGTTTGCTACTGGCTCATAGTCGTTCACTTGTGTCATACCAAGTGTGGTAAATTATTAGAAGTACAATCTAAATCCGAAACAGTGAAAAATCAATTATTAAAACCAATAAAAAAATACAAATTGGTGGAAACGGCTCTACCAAGTATTAGTGAAATTAACTGGTTGTTTCGGGAAATTTTTTTCACTGATTGAGTAGGTGTCAAAAATAACTGCATGTGGTAAACTAAACATTGCTTTATTGAATTGAGACAAATCATTACGAGAAATAAACACGTTTCAGACAGCCATTATTGATGTGCAATAACAGGCAATTTATTATAATAGAAAAAAATACCGCAATCGCAATATGAACGCGAAGTATTTTGCTGCATCACTAATTATATCAGCAAATGAGTTACCAAGCTGATGTCAGCTCTAAGTAAAATTTGTAATTTGCATAGTAAACAAAATATATGTAGTTTTAAATATGATGTAATTTTCATCAGTTTTTAGTTCAATTGCTTATATTAGGGTTGTTTATGGAAAGCGTCAAAACCAAGTACCGTGATGGTAACGTGAAAACGAAAAGAAAGTCTGAAAGTTCTTGTTTCCTTTTTAAATGGTGTTATTAAAAACGAAAACCACATCTAAAAATATATTTTATTGCTTTCATTCGTTCACATGTTGTTTAAGTTTTAATCTAAAAATATTTACTTACAAACGTATTAAGTGCGAGCACCAACGGAACAGTCAAACACTCTTACATAACGCTGAGGGACCATCAGTGCCACAGTTGGCTACCACGTCAGAAAAAATGCCACTTATTCAGTAAGTGAATGTAAACAGATGTATTTTCATTGAATTTCTAAATAACGTCTTTAAAAAAAAGCTGTTTGATCGACGAGACGTCTTTTAAAGATTGAAAAAGAGATATTCTCACTGATTAAAGTTTAGAGTGTAACATTTAAGAAAAATCCCAAGTAAATAATATTAAAATCCTCAAGGTCACGTACTGTTGTAAGGAAGCATCGCGACGACGATGGAGAATAGCCTTAACAATCTTCACATGTGTTATGTTCCCTCAGAATTGTAAGCAGTCTGTTCAGAAAAGATACAGTATTGTCGTTTTAGTTCAAAACACTGTTTTGTAAAAGACTAATTATAGTAATTAGAGTGTCACTTACAGTGACGTTTGCTGACTTTGACACTTTTAAACGACCGCACTTATGTTTCAATAACCAAATTTATGAACTGGCAACAAAATATCGACTTTCATTTCTGCCCTGGAAAAATATTTACATTGAAATATTCGATATGCTTTAAAAATTAGAATAGACACTATTGCTTAGTATGAGATCCGTATGACCACTAAGTGTACATGCCGCCGAATTAATTACGAAATTCACCGACCTTTATCAGTAATCCACGAAGAAAGCAAAACAAACACACAAGTCTTTGAAGTATAGGCCGACTTCGTTGTCTTAAAAAATAACGCGATAATTGCAGGTCCCTAATAATGGCGTGTGATTGTCACTGGCCTAGAGCCATCTATGAGCAGCGAATAAATTGAAGTAAATTGGCGAAATTACTAAAAATGTGCTGTCTGAAGGTCTACCCTGCCACCGGATGTAACTCGCGTTAAATATTCGTCGACGCTCACCTCTGTATTCGAAGAGGCGACAGCAAGCCATTGCGACACCTGCTGTCAAACAGAAGGTCGAATATGTTATCACGTACCACGGAAAATAAACTTCTGACAGAGCTCAGTTTGCACATCTTATTGGCACTGCTTCCACGTCCGTTTCGTCACCCACAAGGAGTATCCGTGCCGTACGATGGCGACGCTTTGTTCGTTTTCCACAATGCGACAAAAAATATATCACATGGGCCATGTTTCAACATCCCACTGTTTGTCTACTCTTGAGACCGTAGCATTTCGTGATACATTTTACTAAGGTGAGAAAAGCAGCCATTTGTTCATTGAATTTCTGTTCTGTTAGCTTATTTTTCCTTGCTCGACTCAACCACACTAGAAATCCGCTGCTCGAGCACTGAATGTTTACTATTTGCTCAAGGTCCTCTATGACGTGTCACATTAACGACGATAGTTCACTCACACTGGGAAAAAAGACATTCGAAAAGTCTACCATGTTGCCAAAGTATAACGAGAAACCAGAAGATCCACCGTAAACACACTGTTTTGTATATGCCATATTTTACTGGGTTTCGCGAATGCGCGGGAAAAAAAATCACTTTGTTTGACGTTGTCGGAATTACCTGGCCTTTGGTGATCAAGGCTATTAGTGACAGCAGGACGTCTATTCGCGTTTTCGATACTTCCAGAGTGCAGCGCCGTATCAACAAAATTGTCGTTATAGAGTATATAATGAGATTATAATTACATTGAATGTTCCAGAAAAATGTGAATTTTGAGTTTGTTTACATATATATTTCGCCAAGAAACAGGAGTGTTTGAGGCTGTAGTTAAACTGCATGGTCTAATGATTTATGGTGGGGATTTGATATGCTCATTTGTAGAATAAATGGAAATTATGAAGATCACAAATTAAGAAGCGCGACGTTGGTTAGCAAAGTGAGACAAGATAATAAGGTTCTGCACTGAGTACTGTTACGACAGTATTCATCAGAGCATATATAGAATCACATGTTTCATTGGCAGATGTATATGCAGCTCGGTAATTATAAAGAATCGCATATTTTCGTTAAATGGCAAAAAGTATCTGAAAACTGAATTTTTGGGCTTAAAGATTACGTTGAAGGATTATTACATTTATACGTGTTTGTATTGCATCATTTTTTTCCCCACTTCAACGAAGGAAGTTGATGAATCACTTTATAGTCGGGCGGGATATTTGGCGAACCAATACTTCGTCACTTTTTACTTGTTCACTATCGAAATTTTTAATGTTTTTTTTTTTAGTTCATCAAAAAATTATTTCATTATGAGACTTATCTATTCTATCATTACCTGGTAATATATCGTTCTTTACAATATAATTTTACCTGAATTTTTACATCACTATTTCTTTGGAAATTTGTGTACAAACACAACGTATCTTGCCTTAACACAAATACTTTATTAAGTATTTGCTTGATTATACACAACTGAACTTAATTATATTTCATAGAGTAAGTTACTTATTTTATGGGGAAGAAACGTGTTCATACTGTCAGCTAGAAATCGTCCTTTTCATAAAAAATAAAAAATTTTTTTACTGCATTCAATCGTATCAGGGAAGACAGTTTATACCCTCTGTACAAGTACAAATTTCTGCCACTATGTGTCTGCCACTTTGCATGAAAAAGCGAACTACCCTGACTGGATCGTATCAGATGGTGACTGGCGTAGTCCAGGAAGATCCACGCCTTATTACATGTATGCTGTGAAGTCGGAGCTTCAATATCACGTGCTTGACCATGATTTTGAAATTTGAAAACCTGCTATGCTTACTGGACTCGTGTGTGATATCGACATGTCCCAAAAACACTTGCGAAAGTAGCAGAAGTCATTGTGTTGCTTGATTTGATTTTACTGCCATGCAAATGTTACTGAACCGCCTGCCTGTAGACATTTATAAATGGCTGAATATTATGATTTTTGTCTGCCGGAGAATTTAAGTTCTTATGTAACCAGGCTGTGTTACATGAGTACAAACTGAAAGTACATGTGCTAATTTGTAATAATCCCTTCTTTAAGACAAGGTTTCGGCAGCAAAGAGAAGGGAGATAGATGCTACACTTAAGCAACATGAATCGCTGGTCTAAATGATAAAGATATTCATCATTGTTCAGAGTTAAATTTCTTTGGCTGAAATCTCATTTGTTCTGACTGGGTTCTTGACACCTACCTGGTAATAAACATCGAAATTTTAATTTTCTGAAACTGATTAATGAGAACAACCGGCATTTGGCAACATTTATTTTTAAAGCATGTTGTATAGGCCCATAAACCAGCGAAAGCGTTCTGCAATGACTGCCGGTGTTCTTATTGAATTTTCTTTTAAATTATATGGCAATTGACGTTTTGATTAAAGTTTCATGATGCTTCAAGATTTCGTAATCTGAAAATTCTCCAACTAAAAAGTGTTCAAAAAAAGCTATATTTCCTCTTTAGTTCCTGCGGATTCTTCTATGACAGTAAAGCGCTAATTTGACAGTACTAATGAGACATTTTAATATGAATAATTTGTAAATGTTCCTCGGTTTAGAGAGAAGAGTAAGGAATTGTCAGGAACGAAAGTAGTATGAAAATGACAGTTCTGTATCAACTGGCGTCCTGGCGGGGACAAAGGGATAAGCCGGCGGCCATCTTGGATGATGTCACTGTTCTCCGTCGGCAATATTGGATATCCCAACTTCACAATCTTGTATTTCGAAGGAGAGATTTTATCAAAGTCCTCCCGATTTCATTTATTTCCCGTGCTCTCTCATTCGTTCCCACCGGATGTCCCCACTTCACACTCTTGGATTTCGTGTGGAGGGTTTTCACCATGTCATATCACCTATGCCCCCGGAGTTTCCACCGTGCTATCCCATCCGCATGTGGACGGTTTCCTCTGTGCTATCCCACCCAGGTTCTCGCCAGGATACCAGGCTATCCCTCCCAGGTCCCCACCATGATACCAGGATTCAGGCTCTTGCGTTTCGTGTAGAGGGGTTTCCTCAGGGTATTCCCGATATCCTTTCTTTACTCACACTTTCAAATTCCTTCCTACCGGATGTCACCACTTCATGCTCTTGCATTCCATGTGGGGTATTCTCTCCATTCTATCCCTCTATGCTACCACCATTCATCTTGCCTGAAGAATGTTCTAGTTCATTGCACCATCATGCAACTTCTCTTATCATTCTCTACCATTCCACATTGCTTTTCTCATATTCTTTCTGGTCTTCTTTCACATGGCATCTTGGTGGGAACAAGTCTCATGCTCTGTCATTCCTCCTTGGTTTACTCATATTCCTTCTGGTCTCCTTTCACCTGGTGTCCTGGCAGGGACAAGTTTTATACTTTGTCATTCCACCTTGGTTTTCTCATATTATTTCTGGCCTCCTTCCACCTGGCATCCTGGCTGGGACATATCTCATGCTCTGTCACTCCACCTTGGTTTTCTCATATTCCTTCTAGTCTCCTTTCACCTGGCATCGTGGCGGCGAGAAGTGTCATGCTATGCTATTCCACCTGCGTGGTACAGAGCGAAGCCTGTCAAAGCATGATAGCCTAGAGTCGCACTGCACATGTTCCAAGTGCATCCTAAGCCCACCTATAGGCATAGTTGGCTGTAATTTTCGAACGGTTTAAGATACAGCCACCAAATTCATAACATAGGCATTACCCTTGATGGTGAATAGTATGGTAGAAACAATTACGACTTAAGCCCTTGAATATGCATAGTCGACCATTTTTTCTGAACTATTTAAGATACAAGCACTAAACTCATAAAATAGACGTCAACCTCAACGACGAAAAGGACCATAGGGTCAAGTAGCTCTCAAACCCACTTATAAAACTTGTTGGTTGTAATATCCGAACCATTAAAACTATAGTCTTCAAATTCACAACATAGCCATCGCCCCCATCGATGAACAGGACCGCAGTGTCAAGTACGCCCTAAGCCTACTTATAAGTTTAGTTGCTCACCATTTCTCGTCCACCGAAGCTATGGTCGTCAAAATCATAACATATACATCACCACCTACAACGAACACTGGTGGTGTCAAGTACGCCTAAAGCTCTCGTATGAGCATAGTTGGCTTCCATTTCCCACCCACTGGGATCGTACAGATAGCACAGGGGGACTACAATGACATTGTTGAACTGTGAGGGCCTAAGGTTTCAATAAACAGCATCAGCCTAACACATGGGTTGCGGGAACTCCGTGCAACATATCAAAACATCCCATACATGAATAAACAATTGACACATATTAACAAAATAATAATAAAGGCTCAACATAGATGCAAGTGCGCTGCGAGAACGATGTCGTATCGAATATCTACTATAAAAAATTATACCTCATATTTTCACAGTCCGTAATAGCGATATCAGTGTTGCTATTGTGACGTGAACTTTATTAAAAAAGCTGGATTGCCTGTCAACTGGAAAAAGAGCTTATTTTCACAAGGACCAATCTCAAAGAAATTCTACAATATGTCAAGTGCAGTACACTATTTACCAGCGGTGATAATTTGAAGACACATTACAAGACTTGTAAAAGATGTGTCCCTTTGCTTGCCAATAAACATCCTGCATTTAAACCAGAGGCTATTCAAGAGACGTTGACACTGCAACATATTGATGACTAGATATAAATTGCAAAGAAAAATAGTTATAAACACCTACCAACCGATGCATATTTCGCGAGCAACGAACACGGTACATTGTGTTAGACCAAAAGAAAATCATCATCACGAAGCAATGATGACAGCAGAAATAAAAAAAGAAAAATAGTTAAAAACACCTACCAACCTACACATATTGCACAAGTGACGAGCACTGTACATCGCAACAGCCGTTGCTAGACAAGACCATGCATCTGAAAACTGACGAGGCAGCCTTGGTTAGTAAAGCAGAATAGCAAACGATTTTCCCCGCATTACACCCTCCAACCGAGTTATGCTACAGTACAGAGGCACACGAATCCCACTACCAACCAGCACATAATGTGCGAGCAACGAGCAATAAATGTCATATAAGACTAAAACAAAATACTATGACAGAGTCGAGAAGCAGGGGAGACGACAAGGTTGACACTGCTACATACCGATGCAAACAGATATAAAAAAATAAAATTTTAAAGTAACTAGTTATAAGCACTTACCAACCAGTGCATATTGCACACATGCCGAGTGTAGTATGCCATGTTAGATGATGCTAATAAAGACCAGGCAGACCTGACTAGTAAGTCAGCATAGCAAATGATTTCCTTACTAACTGATCGTACTGAAACCGTCAAATTCAGATTACAGCCAACATTCACAACCCACATCACTAACGGTAGAACGCACCCACCCTGTCCGACTTTATGTGATCAACTAACATCTCGAGAATCTGAAAGGTAGCCAGGTGGTCGACTGAGTGTGTAGGCACCTTGCAAGTCTCAACGAGTCGAAGGGATGGTACATACACTAGTTGAGAGTCGCATCAGGCTCCAGGGTGGCAGACCAACCAAGTCATTCATGCACTTCCCTTTACGAGAGGAATTCAGTTATACAAGGCAAGACAAAAAATAAGTTCAATGGTTTTGAATACTACATATACATACGAATTATTAAGGGCGAAGAAATATGTGTCAACATACTAAGAAAATCCATTGGCCCTACTTGAAATGAGCAAGGAGGAGCTGTGCAAAAACTGTACATGTAAGGACATCGGCAACAACCACAGCTGCCGTCAGGACAGCTACACTGGCTCCTACTGCCAGGAGGAGATCGACAAGTGCGAGAGCGCACCAAGGATGAAGAAAAAACATGCGAACACTTTGAAAAAACACATTTACCCCTGCTGGCAATAGCAGGAGCAGTGATTTCTTACGACCTAGGCATTTGAACATTATTTCGGACATCTACACAAGGAATGTAGAGGAAAACCCTATATTTTGTTATAAAACAATCATGGAAACGCTCTGAAAAACTCCATTAGCCTCACTCACAACAGCAGGAACCATGACAACAAGCAACAATGACCTTTACCTTGAATTTGGATGACATAATGTGACCTTGACCTAAACCTGATCTTGTATGATGTCATGCGACTTTGATATTTGGCACTCATCCGGAACAAACTTTACTGCTTAAAACAAAAAATGAATTGTTATGTACCATCCTTCGGCTTGCCGAGACCTGCACAGTGCTCGCGTTGTCCGGCGACCGCCCGGGCTGCCTTACAGTTTCCTACAAAGTTGGTTGGTCGCGCTACATCGGTCGGGTCGGACCTGTACTGCTGCTAGTGTAGTGAGTGTTGGCTGTACCCTGAATCTGACGGTTTCGTTTCACTCGGTTCGTACGGAAGACGTTTGCTATTCTGTTGTACTGGCCAGGACAATCTGGTCTTGTAAAGCAGCGTACAGCACCCGATGCTTGTGGTATTTGTGATTGTTCTGGTTGGTAAGTACTTAAAAAAATAAAATATAAAGGAATATAGTTATAACTATTTGTATCAGTGTGTAGCAGTGTGTAGCAGTGTTGTCCTTATCGCATCTGTGCTTCTCGACTTCGCAAACATTTTTTTAGACTAACATGATGTACAGTGTTCTATGCTCCCGCAATATACATAGGTTGTTTAATGCTTGTAACTATTTGCTTTTATAATACATTTTTATATCTGTTTTGCATCAGAGTAATGGTTCAAATGTATGTTGTTTTGTAGCAAGCAAAGGAACACAGTCTTTGCAAGTTGTGCATATGTGTATCGCACTTGGTGCATTGTAGTCATTTTTGCAGTTGGCCCTTGTGATCATTCGTTGTTTCTCATGGCATCGTACATTCTAGCTTTTACTAAACTTCTTGGCATGATAGCAACACAGATGCCACTATTATGGACTGCGGCTCCATCGGGTTTTTTTAAATTTATATTGTGACTCGTTATGACATCATGCTCATAATGTACTTGCATATATGCCAGTCCTTTATTGTTTGTTACATGACTAATTTTAAATGTACAGGCCAATTTCATATATTTTGCACACAGTTTCCCCCACACTTGCACTAGACTGATGGTGTTTTTTATATTGATGAGTACATATTTTTTTGTAACCTGCGACTACGTATGTCTTGTTATCGGTACAACTGTATACTGCTTTATTTTTCAAAATACGACTGGTTGTTAAGGGTTACCCAGGCTAACGATGACTCGTGCCACCGGCCTTTGTGTTGGACTGACGGTGTAAGTAGTACACAACATTGTCGATTTCGCAGTGCTAACACCTCATTGCCGATCCCTCAGTGGCGACCCCTCAGTGCTAATCCCTCAGTTCTGCCTTCATGCAGTACCGACGCCGAACAATTTTGTTTAACCGGTCAGTTTTCTATGGTTGCAATAATTTATATCACCATCCAACCAGTCGAATACGAAGCTATGTTGTAATTCTCTTTGTAGTGGGGTAGAGGGAAATCAGTATGCGCCTATTTGCTAGACGAGTGCGTGCAGGCTTATGCGTATGTGTGCTATTTCAGACCAACTAGTCTTGTAACAGGGTTTAAGGCATATCTTCTCTTTTGTCCTTGATTGCAGTCGGAAGTTATGACAGATTCGAATTTGGTGGTCTTAGCTTCGGAGGATACGAAATGTCGGGCAACTATGCTTACAAGAGGGCTTAAGGCGTACTTGTCTCAACCACCCTGTTTGTCAACGGAGGTGAGGCGTAATATATGTATTGGATGAATATAGCTTCTGTGAGTGGGAAATGGCTTTCAACTTTGCTTTTACAAAAGCCTAAGGTGTACTTGACCCTGCAGTCATTTTTGTCATCGGCAGTGATGTCTATGTTATAAGTTTGGTGGCTGTATCTTAAACGGTTCGCAAATTATGGCCAACTATACTTATACAATAGCTTATATACTATTTGTCTCTACCGTCCTGTCCTAATTAACATCAAGGGCGATGCCTATGTAATGAATTTGGTGGCTGTAACTTAAATGGGTCGGAAATTACATCCAACTAATAAGTGCGCTTAAGGCATACATGACCGCGTGGCACTTTTCGTCATCGGGTAGTGATACCAATGTTATGAATTTGGAGGTTGTGTTTTTAATGGTTAGTAAATTACACTCAACAAAGCTTATAAGTGCGCAGGGCAAACATGACTCTGCGACCCACTATGTTGTCGGGGGTGATGCCTATGTTATGAAGTGGTTATATATTAAACGGTTCGGAAATTACAGTCAACTATGCCTATACATGTGCATAGGGCATACTTGCCCTTCCACCATTTTCATTGTCGGGGGTGATATCTTTGTTATGAATTTTGTGGTCGTATATTAAATGGATCGGAAATTACAGCTAACTATGCTTATAAATGGGGTTAGGACCTACGTGACCCATGTGGTACTTTTCGTTGTCGGGGGCGATGCCTATGATATGAATTTCGTGACTGTATATTCAGAAGTTCGGAAATTACAGTCACTTATAAGTACGCTTATGGCACGCTTGCCGTGCGGTCCTTTTCGTTTTCGGGGGTGGTGTGTATGTTATGAATTTGGTGACTAAATCTTATACGGTTAGGAAACTACAGCTAACTATGCTTGTAAGAGGGCTTAGGACATAATTGACCCTAAGATTGTTTTTGTTGTCGGAGCTGATTCCTATGTTATGAATTGAGTGATAAAACTTTAAATGGTTCGGAAATTACAGCCAACTATGCTTATAATTGCGCTTAAGGCATACTTGACCCTGCTGTTCTTTTCTTCACCGGAGGTGATGCTTATGTTATTAATTTGTTTACTTTATCTTAAACGGTTCGGAAATTACAGCAAACTATGCTTATAAGTTGACTTAGGGCATAATTTATCCAATTGTCCTTTTCGTGTCGGGGGTGATGGCTATGTTACATATTTGGGGACTATCTTGAAATGTTCCGAAATTACAGCCAACTATGCTTATAAGTAGGCTTAGTGCATTCTTGACCCAGCCGTCCTTTTAGTTGTCTAGGATGATACCTATGTTATGAATTCGGTGGCTGTATCTTAAACAGTTAGGAAGTTAAAACCAACTATGCTTATAATTAGGCTTACGGAATAATTGACTTGTGTCCTTTTCGTTTGCCAAGGTGATGTATATGTTATGACTTTGACGGTAGTTTCTTAAACAGTTCCAAAATTACAACCAACTATGCTTATAGGTCAGCTTAGGACGGACTTGGCACACACACAGTGCGACTCTAGGCTAGCGTGCCTGGACAGGCTTCACTTGTACTGCGCAGGTGGAATGACAGAGCATGAGACTCGTCCCTGCCAGGATTCCAGGTAGAAGGAGACCAGAAGGAATATGAGAAAACCAATTTAGAATGACAGATTATGAGTATTGTCCCTGCCAGGATTATGGGTGAAAGGTGACCAGAAGGAATATGAGAAAACCAAGGTGGAATGTTATAGCATGATGAGAGTAGTTGCATGATGGTGCAATGAACTCGAACATTCTTCAGGCAAGATGTATATTGCACACATGGAGGGATAGCATGGAAAAAACCGCAACATGGAATTCAAGAGCGTGAAGTGGAGACATCTGGTAAGAAGGAATGAGAGAGCATGGGAAAATAAGGGAGATCGGTACGATTCTGAGAAAATCCCCACATGGAATGCAAGAGCATGAAGCATGGCGCCATAGTGGGGACCTGAGTGGAATAGCGTGTAGGAAACCCTCTACATGAAGGACGTATAGCATGGAGAAAACCTCGGGAACCTGGGAGGGATATTACGGAGAAAACTCTTTACTTGGAATGCAAGTGCATGAAGTGGGGACATCTGGTAGGAAAGAATGAGAGAGTGTGAGAAAATAAAGGTGATCAGGAGGACTCTTAGAAAAACCCCAAGCTGAATGCAAGAGTGTAAAGTAGGGTCATCCATGATAACCGTCGTTGCCAGAAATGACAGCAGAATGGGAAATCTAACATGGCCGATATCTGCAATCAATGATAGAGCAGGAAGTTGCTTCGTGACATCATCCCGTATGGCCACCGGCTTGTCCCCTTGTCCCCGCCAGGACGACAGTTGACACAGAACTGTCATTTTCCTACTACTAATGAATGTTATTTATTTGCACCAAACATCGATGTCACTAAGTTTTAATACTTGGTTTAATTTACTGTTTTAAAGCGGTTCCTACTTTCAGCAGACTCCTAGGGATGAAAATGTTTTCTCATGTTATGCTAAGGCAGTGGGAGCGGATAAAGTTACGCGCCTTTGCTTTTGGGGATTCAAAATATCTACCCTGGGAAATAAAAACCAGTCGGGAACAAGGTATTTAGTACGAATATTTAGGGTCACATAAATACCATTAACAGCATATGTGCTGTAGCAAAATAATTATCTGGCTTGGGCTGTATCTGAGCTGAGCAACGCTTCGCTTGTGAGAATATACAGGAGCTATAAAAACTTCAAGGACAACACGGATTTGGCGAGTGCTGCCTGCTGCCTTCATTTGCAACGCAGATTTTATTGTTGTGACGAAAATCGCTTAAAAGCCTTGGCTGGCACAATACATGAATATATCAGGCCCATAACATTTACAAGGAAATTTTTTTATAAACGTGTAAAATGTCTCTTTTCTTAAAATTAATTTTCTGGACACCCTTATCTGAATTAATTTAATATTATCATCACATTGATAAAATTATCGAATAAAAGAGATGCGTCAAAAATGTGGCGTTAATTGAGATAAAATGTTAAGAAAAAGAGAAAACAACAGCTTGTGACAGACGCAACAGTACGCTGTACGATTTCCTTCGCAGTTGAACAGTTGTCCACTCGCTGTCAACGACAAACAATGCCTTACGGCTATGAGACGGACCTTATGATCACAGTGGGTTCCGAACTACATGTTTACAGACTAAGCACATACTAATTTTTTAGGTATGCCAGTGTCTGAATGAGAAACGTCGTTGGTCCGCTCTCTTCGCCATGTGGGCGGTGACACCTAAGAGGTCAAGGCCACTTAAGACCATTGGAATGGACTGTCTATTTTGTTGGCTGTGCTGGATTACTTACTGTAGGACGAAATAATGAGGTTAGGTGGGAGCCGCTGTGACACAAAAAAACGAAGAAGCTTTATGCAAACGCGTCAGGGTGTGGAAGGTCGTACTAAGCATTCTCAGACACTGGATCGCCATGTGTTCGTGTTTTGCTCTGCAGATATCCAGGTCAGATTTAAAATAAGTCCAGTAAGCTACTGGAAAGTTCTTTTGAAGGTGCAGCTGGGCAGATGACCTGGCGTATTGTTGCCAGGCTGTCATACCATACTCCAGGATTCGGGTCAAACGCGCCAGGTGACCACGAGGATACTGTGCGGCCACAAAATAGCCGCTTATTCCGCGAACTCCAGCCGCACACGTCAACTAAGTGGTGTCACTGGCCAGCGAAACGTTGGAAC
The DNA here is from genome assembly GCA_002778355.1 of Clitarchus hookeri. NCBI lineage: Eukaryota > Metazoa > Arthropoda > Insecta > Phasmatodea > Phasmatidae > Clitarchus > Clitarchus hookeri. The sequence goes on along the minus strand of NQII01000626.1, from coordinate 286,612 downwards.
GTCGTTCGACAATAAGCGCCTGGTAACCTACTCACCTCTCGACAGCCCAGGCCAGTCGCAGCACGTGGTAGACAGCCAGGCACGAGTTCCGTACCCAGAGCCTCGCGCAGCCAAACAGAGAAGGGGAACGCCCACATCAAAGGAACCGCCACATCATACTTATTTATCTACTCTGTGGTGTGGCTAGACCGGAGCCTCCCGAGGAGTGAGTGAGTGAGTGAAGAGATCTGGGCTGCTCTTAACATCGAGATCTTGAGAGCCGTTGAGGGTGAAGCGAGGTGAATATGGAGCAGCGCCACAATGTAGGGGCGGGGGAAACGGGAGATCACCTAGAAAACCTCGCCGACCAGCGGCATCGTCCGGCACGATTCACACATGCGAAAATCCAGGAGCGCACCCCGCCAGAAAGCGAACCCCGTACGCCTATGTGGAAGACATGTAGTCTAACCACTACGCCGCCGTGGCCCCGTCTCCCGAAGAGAAGAGTGACTGAGGGATGGGAGGTCCTCGACGACGGTGTCCCCGCTGCGCCGTCAACACACGCGAGGGGAAGCTAAAGGTTAATGGAAAATGAGTATTCCGGGGCGGTAGCGGTCGCAGCTGAGTCGATTTAACGATTCACAGCGGTGACGACGACGAGTGATGGAATACCTCGTGTTGCAGCTCAGGGTCAAGCGCGGAGTTCCTGAGAGCCGGGTACAATCCGGACCCTGCCATATAGAGAGCCGTTTGTCTCTGTCCCGCTGGCGGCTGGTCAACTGCTGGAAGGCACGACGCTGTACATCCTCGGTGCACTCAGCAGGACCCCAGAGTAGACGAGTAAACAGAAACAAAATGGCATGACGGTTCCTTTAATGTGGGCGTATAGTCTATTCCCGGCTTCTTTACACTTTTTCAATCAAACCATTGAAAAATCACCTCATGTATGAAGCGTCTGGTTGTTTCCTATATATGTCACTTGTCATAATCGTTTCATACTTGTAACATAAAATTATATAAAAGTACCTTATATTTGGTTAAATTTAACTTTTATTTATATTTCATACATAAATAAATTAGACTATTTAATTTATAATCAATATGAACAAAAACAGTGAGAAAATAAGTGTGTTGGTAATGCCTACCTAGTAAGACATAGTTCTTATGCAAAGTACTTTTTATTAAGCTGAGTGCACACGAATGCGGTGCGTTGTCCTTTTTGGTGTTATTTGCTATACTCGGCTAGGCTTTGTTTGCATTAGGCAGAGGAATATCTTGGAGGTAGAACTTTAGCACAGCTTTAGAAAAGTAGAAAGTAACCGTGAATGGATTGTACCCATTCTCTGATTGGCAGAGCGAGGTTCTGGGGGCGGTCGTTGAATCTGATTCGCATGCTATGAAAGGTTACCTATTGGCTGGGCCGCCGGCTGGAAAATAGGTTACCAGGAGCTGATTGGCGTTCTGACATTTTGCTGGCGAGTGACGCCATCTTGCTGGCGTGTGCGGCTGGAGTTCGCGGAATAACTGCCTGATTCATCCCTGCATTCATATTTGAGCCGGGAGAAACCTGAGGTACTGCCATCACTCACAAGCAAACTGCGACTTGCGAGGCTCTCACTGCACGAGTGTGCGTGACGTCAGCTGCAGAACTACGTTTTAGAGGTTTGCGTGTTGACTAGAAAACCAACAGGTACAGTAAATAAATAACACCAGAGTGCCTTGCAACCGTCCGGCAGACGTCTCTGTACCTCCTTCCCTCCTGGCACCGTGGGGCAATAATTCCCCACCACATCCCCGGCGCTCCGAATAGAGGGAAAGAAAGCCCCTCTACGAAAACGAGGAACTGAGAGGGCGATCCAAAAGGGGAAAAATCGGGGGCGCGAGATCCGGGAATAAAAAGTTTCATTCTTTAAAGTGAATGGCTTGCGTTGGATAGAAAAAGGGGAGGGCTTGAAGGAGTTCTCGAACGCTCTTTCCACGATCACCCACTCTGGCGCACCCCTCTTCAGTACCACGCCTAACGCATTTATCATCCCCTCCACCCACCTCGCCGCGCTTTCAAGGCCATTGTTCACGGCGCGATTAAGCTATCTGACCCTGGAGGAAAGTGGGGTGCGGCGCGGAGGACTTGCTACCAGCAGCACAAAGAGGTGCGACGACGTGGGTGAAGTGACACGGGAAACAGAATCATCGGGTTATTACGGCTCATTCCAAGCGCAGGGGCGAAGGGAGTAAGATGCTCTGAAGGAATTTACGCAAATCATCACAGCTTTTCATGGCGTACTAACAAGGGTGAAGGTGTGCGCCTGATCTAATGGGTAAGAGTAGATGGGCTTCCGATGGAGTCAGAGAGTGAGTGAAGAGACTTGGGCGGCGCATAACATTGAGGTCTTGAGAGCCGATGAGAGTGAAGCGATGTTAGTATGGAGCAGCGCCGGAATGAAAGGGCGGGGGAAACGGGAGATCCCCAAGAAAATTCCCCTGACCAGTGGCATCGTCAGCACGATTCCTAAATGGAAAATCTGGGAGCGACCCCACCGGTAATCGAACCCGGTTCGCCTAGGTTGGAAGCGAGTGGTCTAACTACTACACCACCGCGGCCCCTCCGATGGAACACTGTACAACATTCAGATTTCATTTAAAAGTATTATTCGTACCACCAAGATTCTCACAAAAGTACGATTTGAGTTGCATATAATACAAATAAGCATTTATTTTGCTACACTTTATTTTCGTTAGCTTTACTTATTTAAATGTTTTTCAAAAATAATTTTATTATAGTCTATTTTAATCAAGATTTAAGCGGATTTCAACTCTGGATGCTTCAAAAAGCATATTTTTCAAACCAAACCCCCCTCCCTTTTCATCAAGCAAGATTATCATAATAATAAGTACTGTGGTTGTAAAACGGTTTACAAAAATTTTTAATAAGTAATCCATTTCAGCCACGAAAGTCATAATTTGTAATATTGAAATTAATGTGCATAAATCAATAATTAAACATACTTATAAACATTATTACTTCTTTTTTATCACTTACAAATGCAATAATTATTATGGTGGCAGACTATTTCTTAATAAAAGTTATTTTGCAAAAGTGCTTTATAAAGCACCCATAACGGAAATACGCTTAAATTTTGATTAAAAATAGTATCCGTATAATAAAATGCATAGAAAAGCAAATTGTAGCATCATATTTTACAGCGTTACAAAATATATACGTTCTTTCTCACTATGCAACAAAAATCATACTATGTGCCATTTTTGATAGAGTGTGTTGTACTTTTTGGTGAACTGTGCATGTTGCGGTAGGCGCAGTGTTCCACTGGGAACTACTCTTATTCTACCTTGATACATATGTACCCTTGTACGCTTGTGGTTACAAATAACCCAGGTTACAATTTGTAAAGTAAATTTGCGAACACATGAATTGCATGCAGAAAGTTAACACCATTCAAAGAACTTGTACAAATATGAAGACGGATGATTAACTCCTAGTGAATATGTAGTTTCCTTCACGGCTGCGTGCACATTATTACATATAAATATATACGCGCTTACACGCACTTACACACATCCGAACAGAGACAAGATCTTTAAATATCTAACATAAAGTCTCTACCAGTAACGTGACCAACTTGTCACTTAATATGCAGAAACCTTTAATCTTATTTTGAAACGGGAGATCTTGCAGGAGATTAGTTTTTCACTACTCCATATTACAGTAAACGCATTTCGAAATTAATGCCGTACCTAGCGTGAAATATGCAAATCTATCTCAAGTACTGTGTAGGCCACCAGTCATTGAATAACAAGAATAGCCGTCGGGAATTCTTCTCATGATGCAGTGATCTTCGATGATGGGGTGGATGGCCAAAAAGCGTGGAAGGAGGAGGAAATAACAGTTTAATATTCAGGATTCCAGTTTTACGTGGCAAGGTTATGCCGAGGCAAAAAAAAAAAAATTAAGACATCTCGGTGTGCTGCGAACCACAAGACTGCCAACTCGGTATTCGAAAAATGTTCTATTACTCCGTAGAATTGCCTCGAGGTGCGTTGACATGCCTCCTCACCACATGAGCACGGCCAACGACGACGAGGGCGGTGGAAGGAGACAAAGGAAATACCCGGCTGGTGAACTGGTAACGTGTAATTGTTTTTGCTCACAAAGAAAAGAATTTCTGTACTCATTACGCATAATTCTTTGGATTCCAGTTGCCACAGATTTTCTTGTAGCTCTACAGATTAAGATATTGTACATTTACAATACATTATTTTAGAAAACACACAAAACTGTGTTTGTGGCTCAATGTTTACAATAAGATTGAAGTCTAAAACACTTTCTTGTTATACTTCAACATTAGTTTTACACTGACTGTCAATTTTCCTACCCGCACAGTCTATTTTATTGTTCACTAAGTCGCTTACACCTTCTATCTTTCGGTCTACATTTTCGTTCACACTGTCTATTTTCTGATCCAGTTTGTCGACAATTTTGATAACACTATCTATTTTCTCACTTTCACTTCTAATTTTGATATTTACATTCTCATTTACACGATTACAGATTACCTAACACAGATAATTTGTTTATTTACAGATTCACTAACACTACTAATTTAACTATTTACGTATTCGCTAACACTACTAATTTGACTACTTACATATTCACTAACACTACTAGGGCCCACGGTGGCTGAGTGGTTAGTCTGCTTGCCTCCCACCTAGGCTAACTTGGTTCAATCCCCGGCCGGGCCACTCCGAGCGACCTCAAGCGCACAGTAGTCTTCACTCGTTGGGTTTTACGCCCTCTCATCCGTTCACATAACAAACACCTTGTCCGCCGCCATCTCGCAACCTCCCGTTGTCCGTCCTCTTCACCGATATCCCTTGCCACACCATACTCTTCTGACAACCGAACTCAGGCCAGATGGCTTCTACCAAAGACTCTGATCCTCCGGCCGCGGCAGTACTTATAGTGTCGTCGCCACAGCCAGGAGATTTCTCCAAATGCCGCGTTGCACCGAGGGCCTTAGTTCCCAGAATATCTTTGCGCATCCTCTAATGTCGACGACTCCTCCAGCAGGGCGCAGAGGGGCTGTGACGCCAGCCAGGCCTCCGCTGTCAATAATTCCCCCGGTCACCTGGTGATGGGACACCCAGNCAAGTTGGATCAGACCTTCCCTCTCCTACATTTACCCAGCCCCCGCCCCCCATAACTATGCGAGAGTCCGCGTGCGGTTATACAATAATTAAGAACTAATGACTGAATGGTCCAGTTTATTTGCACAGGTTACGAGTCTGTCATTTTATTTAGTGTTGCCTTTTTGAGGAGCAATATTTATTTCGACTTAAGAACACACAATTCAACTCCATTTCTATCGGTTATTTATTAGTTTAGAGATATCCAGATAAAGTGAAGTTTGCAATTATACAGTCAAGAAATGAAGGAAAATAATGTTCATTGTAGGTGTTGATTTCTAGCATTTTATAAAATTAATATGGTAGTTTTCCAAGCCTACTAATTACAATAAAATATAAGATTTCTTGGTGTGGCGGGAATACTAACAGAAAACACAGGAATGAAAAGAAAAAAAACTGTTCCTGTTATAGATTCTGCTTCATGTTATCTGTGAGAAATCAGGATAAAATGTTTTTATTTTCCTGATTTAAACACAGGAACTGCAGATACAAAGACAAATGCGTAATGACAGACTGGGCATGGCCCATATAGGTGCATGGTAACAGGGATGAGCGGAAATTCCCATAATGCATTAGATGTTGGGGAATCAGAAAAAGTATATAATGGGTAAACGCCGTACGTGACGAGAATGTGCCACGCAGCACTGCAGGGCGAACGGACTTACAAAAACCATGATGCCTGGCGTCCTGAGACGTTAAGCCCGCGAGAGGCCCGCGAGCCTGCGTACTTAACCACTCTGGACGTAATTAAAACACACCTTTTATTGTGAATCCGTATCATGAAAACCCGAATTTGCAGTCAATGATTGTATAGTTTCGACACGTCGCAAAATAAGTAAAATAATGACTGGTTCTCTGCACAATAAAAATTATCAACAAGCGATACAGGCAGGGACAGCCAGTGAATTATGATACTGGCTGGTGCACCACCGTTATATCATTGGCTGATATTAGTTCAACCAATTAAGAGAAAAGTTTCTTCATTTGTTCTATCGAATAAGCTAGGGTTAAAATTTTTAGGCACCGGTTATAAAAATATGTTTTGAAAACTGGTTGTAAATAATGAATGTGTTAGTTATTAAATAAATCAAGTAATTTTTAAGCTATATATACATACATATATAATGGTTATTTTCGAATAAGTTAAAGGGACAGAAAGTAAGTTGCATATACGCAATGTTCCTAAATTCTTTTCCCACGCTAAATACATTTTACAGCTAAAAAATAATTTTTATTTCTCATTTTATTCTAGTACAAAACACAACAGTGATAGTTGAAAACAATACCGCCACAATCATCTGGGTTTATGTGTCTTTACAAGTGCAAGCACTCGCTTGAACTTCTAGAGTTTCACGTAACAATTTTTATCTGTACACGGGATTTATCTGGAAGGCGAATAATGGGGAGCGGTAAATTTTCCCAGTTTGACAGGCCAGAGGCATTTCAACGGCTACGTGCCGTTTCATAGAAGTAATCTTTCGTGCAAAGTCCTTCATAATCCACATAGCATACTAATAAATTGGACAGTCCTCCACACTTAATCTGGTTATAACTACGGCCCACTCACGGCCGCTCTCTCTGCCTAAGTGCTAAAATTTATTACCGAAGCGGTTATTAACATTTTAATCACCTGACACGTTGAAGGGTTGGACCTTTATTCGGTCTACTAACTCTTGTTTTAGTAAATTATAATGCTCTTATTTTTTAATATACCAGACGTTTCAGGGGGGAACGAACATACATTAAGAGGTGATAATATGGACCATTCTGACGGGGAAACATAAATAAACATATGCTCTATTCGCAATAGTGTCCGAGATATAGCTACGCGACTCTAACAGCGTTTGCCATGTCGGCCACTTGAATGCGCACATCACTTGCGCTGAGATGCGCACACTGCTTGCGCAAAGGTATGGCGTACTGGGTCGCACCGGTCTGGATTGTCGCAGTTAGGTTGGAGCACTTGACTTGCGGTGTGGTGTTCGTCTGTGGCCATCGCAGTGGAGAGGCGAGGGCTGCTGTGCGCGAATACCAAGGACGGCTTCCTGGGCGCAGAGTGCCCCATCGACCAGTGTTGCCGAGTGCCTTCAACACACTGCGTGGACGTGGTTCTCTTCCCAGCTGTATCGCGGACACCTTTGCAAATACAGCGTATGCTTATTGATGTTTGCCCTTCAGAATGGTCCATACTATCACTTCTTAACGTACATATCCCTTTCCCCCTGAAACACCTCTGGCATGCCTCAAGAATGCCACATTCCCGGCAGACCATATTAAAGTAGAGGATCCATGTTAAAATATACGTTACATACAATACATATTACAAGTGTATGACACTACCACTGCAGTATCACATTCATAGAAAGAAATTTGAAAGAACTGTTGTATTGTCGACTCACACATACTCAAATAAGTATTGAAAATCATATTTTTCCCCCTGCTTCCATTTAACTAGTGACTGACTACTGCACCACAGCAATCACTGGCATGATAGCAAGTAATCAAATGTTTACGTTTAAAATCTTAGAAAAATAATAATCACAGCAGTGGAAACTAATATACATGATTATCTCATATGTGTAAATATAGTTTTATTTTATTTCCACATTTTCAGTCACTATACGCCAATTTTGTGATTATAAATATTAAGCATGAAATACTCTACTAATAACTATATTTTATACACAAACACATTTGGTTCTAATGGAAACTGTACGTAAAAATAATTTACGAATCAATGTGGTTTTGCTTGTCATAAACCCCCACGCTGGATTTGATTTTCTTATATATTTTCCAGTCACATTTAAATATACAAAATAAAAATAGGTTTTCACAAATCATCAACTGCTTAACGGAAAGCAATTTTTTCCAAATTACTTAATTTAAATGAAGACAGCAACGTTATGTTATTAATAAAATTAGGTATCAATAATTTAACTTCACAAAAAAATTTGCATGAACTTCACAGTAAGCAGGCATTTTACATGAAAAACAGTAGGGGTGATGTTTTATGTGCTGAACAAACTGGTTTGAACTCACCCAACATTTCATCCAATCCTGTCACGAAGACGCAACTGGCCTTGGTCGCCAGTTCTGCCAGCATTGTAATGGAAGACGGCGTTCACAGCTACTGGATCCAGGAATTGTACGTACCTGTAGAGAATGGAAAATATTGCCAGCATGAGTAAACAAAACATGATTTGAAGATAACTTTTTGGTAAAATAATTATTTATAAACTGACTTAACACGTTGCCACTACAGATAGTCACACGTTAATGAGAGTGGATGGAAAATTATTGAGTAGCGTTGGCTTCCCAAGCAGCCGCACGATCACGTAAAGCCGCTGAAATCCCTACAAAACTCCGGCCCAGGCCCCCAGCTCTCCAACACAAGTAACACTTTCTTTTCTACTGTGAATAGTGATATAACCTTAAAAATGCACAATTTGAACAATTAAAAAAAAAGAGCTTGGTCTTAATTGCTAGACATTTTATTCTAAAACTATTTGTAACATGCGGTAAAATCCATTCCCGGCTACTTCCAAATTTCCTGAAGCCGTGCTTCAGTTCTACTTCAAGAATATTCCTCCGCAACATACCAGCAAAGTTTAGGCATTACCAACACACTTATTTTCTGGTTGTATTTATTCATAAATGACGTGTTACAATTTATATATAAAATAAAAGTTAAAATTCAATTTAATCAAAAATAAAGAACTTTAATGTCTACAAAAATCTATAACACTTACGATACCTGACATATTTACGAAACAACCAATCACGTTATTCAGGGGGTGATTTTTCAAAGGTTTGATTAAAAAACTGTGAAGAAAACGCCAATAGTGTAGATTTCAAGGGATACGCGAATATCAAACAAAATTAGCAACGTTATCTTATTATTTGCTGTTATTTTGGCAATTTTGTCATATAATTTTTGTCATTATTAATATTGTATACAAAGCGATGAAAATAAAACTAAACACGTTTGACCAAACACATTTAGTTCTAATGCACTTCGTTTCACACAAATAATAAAGTTAAGTGGTTGAAATCACACCTATAATCAATAACGTCACCAGATAGTGAGAATCGTTAAAAATAATACACATCTTCCTGCTTGAATTACAAATTATAAAATACTTATATTCTTATATCATAGCACAGCAACACATTAAGGTTCACGGATAGTGATACATCAACCTACAACGATCGCGAGAACGTGCGTTACCATATTTGAGCAACAACATCACTATTACCTACCACACATGGAAAACAAAAGTCCAATAAAATCACAAACGCGTTTTATAAACTCAAAATAAAACCATACGAATTCTTGGTGTTAAAATATATAATATAGTCCAGCATATTTTCTCCTACCCTATTAGTCCTTTGGCAATGAAACTTGAAGACCAAACTGGTCGTGTCATAACAGGTTTAACTATTCTTGAACCTTTCATATCATTTTGTTATATTTAGACCAAGTTACAGTTGCTTTGCTGGCAACAGGCCGAGTTCACGCGCCAACAGAGTCCTTGACAAATGACTGAGACTTCAAGACTCTACATAAGATTTTCAGTTAACTACACAATCACTTACAAACTTTTACCAAAGATTGAAAAGCACGTCCACGCGAATTTTAACAGAACAAATCAGTAAAGGCAAATTTTCAACATATTCATCGTGTAATGCACATGTAGTGTATTTCTTATTACCTCTTATCTTTCCTAGTAGAGGTATGAATGACCTTCTGGGATGTTGTATTCAACCGTCACAGTTTGACGGTTCTTTTGAAAGTGAAATTCACTTAATTTCTTATGTCCTATGTCATTTTTCGTTGTTGACGTGTGACTTCAATATACAGGAAGAAAACTGATACAAACATGAAATGCACAAGTGTTGTATTTATTTCAATAAATTGTATGTATTCTTACAATTTAAGGCAAGAAACATAATTTATTTTGCTCACACTTCTTATTTTTAGACCAACAATGTCGTTACTATTCAGACCGGGAGACCACACTGTTCCGTAGTTGTTTGAAATAAAAATTGTAACGATGAGTACATTCAGTTAAAAATAGAAAAATCTCCCGTTGCTAACAGCGATGGTGCGGTGGTTTATGATGGTGCTTAGCTGTTGCTTACGCAAGATCGCGATACAAAAAAATTAAGTAATTATGTTTCAAAATAAATACCTTAAAAATGTTGACATCTATAACAGTAAAATGGCTGTACCTTGTCAAGCAACGAAAGCCGCAACATACAGCTACATGCCAACAAGTATAGCATTCAATAATAAGTCGTTATATTTTGTACCTAATATTGAAAAAGACGTCTGGAATTTTAGTCTATTTAGAAACAAAGAGCTATTATCATATACATCAAATGCGATTAATTCGCTTAACAATACTTTTACCGTGCGACAGTTAAACTGTCACACATCAAAAGAAACATAAGCTCATGTTAACGTCAGTAGCAGTAGATCATCGAGGATGCGAATAGTGGCAACAGAAATAACTCAACAGAGGTTCCGTTCTTAAAGAGAAAAATCTTTAACATAAATTGTTTTGGGCAGTACCCTATTAATTAAAATACTAAAAAATAGTACTAGCTGATTTAATTATTCAAATCCTGTGTATAGACTATTATTCACGGTAAAGTGAGCACTTTTGAAAGTCCTCTCATTTGGAATAATATTCAATAAATATATTTTATTTTAGCCTTAGACGTTAACTTCCGAGTGCGGTGGAATAAACACACTGTTTACTACTTACAGGACAATCAATATTGCTTTAAAAAGGTGGTTAAAAGATTTTTAAAAATGCTGAAAGGAAAAAATAACTAGGGCCTCAAAAGTGCTGACGTTACTGTGAACAACCTATATTTTTGCAGAACAAACCGGACTAGCCATGGACAATTTCAGATTTAGTGAGAATCGTCTATGCACTTACAAAGAAAGTAAGATGATAAATTTACTGTTATGTAGACAGGTGCACAGACACGTTAAGGTTTTAAATAACAAATTCATATTTCAGTACTGCAAAAAGTTATAAAAATAACTTAATTACAAACTAACAGCCTATAAATGGTGTATTATTGTAGTTTTCATGACTGCTATGAATAGGCTTAACAAACCACACCCATTAGCTGACAATTTCACAATTACTGATTTTTTTTCTTTAGTACAAACAGGGAGATTTTGCCGTAAAATAGTAACATTTACACATTATAACACACCGTAAACGTTTCTTTTGTGACTTTTTCAACGACACACAGCATAGTTCAAATAAAATGTTAGCAATAAATACAACTACCATTTCTGTGATGTTACTGCAAAATTTAACTGTGTTGTTTGTGTTTGAAGAAAATGTTAACGTACAAGCTGAGAATTGAGTCTCGTGTCATTAAAAAATTACAACAGTTAAGTATGTTTTGTTTATAATTGGCAAATTTAAATCAGTTATACGCACACTAGAGTTTCGATTTAAATAATGACAATATTTTGGTACTACAAAAGAAATATTTGAATTCAGGTAACTGAGCATTTGAGATATGGTAGTATATTTATATTGCGGTGGTGGCCATCTTGGATGATGTCATCAACATCGAATGCCACACCCATGAGCTCGTCATCATTGAAATTCTTGAACTACATATTTTTTAACCCATTAAATGGCACTACCGATATATTCCCTTCATTAACACTGCCATGGGATACACAATGCTTCCAAACTTATATATGTAGGAGATCTAACGATGTCTTGCAGTTGTTTTAAAAAAGCAACCTTTATAAATATGTGCATACTGAGTTTTATCAATTAAGTTTCCGTTTGTTTTATTAAAGCTAGAGGAAGTATTGGCTCATTATTCACATATAGTATACAGTTATAAAAAAATTCACAATTTCACTTTATTGGCACATGTAATATGCGATCGGGTTATATAATAGAATAATACAAAATTGAGGAAAAAGCACATCCTAAGAAGGGCTTACAAAGATGTTAAGTAACTAACCTGAGTTTGACGCCAGATAACACGACACGCCTAAGAAGTTATTCGGCAGCAATAAACATCTGCCAGTGGAGCAGGCAAGCGCTGTGCGGCACAAACAAACATGGCAGCCGTAGAGACAGATATGAGACAGGCGCATATGAGATATGATTGCTCCTGCCCCGCCACGTGCTGGTGTTAATATTGAGCTCGAGACTGAAGCCTGACCTCATATTTGCCGTAGGGAAGGCGCCATAGTCATTGACCTGCTCGCCGCTCCGTAACAGGGACTTGGCACTACCGTATAACATTCCGCTGTTAGAGCGAGTTAGCATTTGAAGATTTGTGGATTAAAAACGCTGCAATTATCGCCGATCACACACATGCAACGACGTATTTTACATTTAGAACTCAAAATTAATATACCAAAATATTTTAACCACTTAAAACTCACGACCAATTCACCTATTAAAAAAAAATCCGTCGCATTATCTTCAAGAATGATATACATATATCGGCAGAGTCTCTAGTTAAAACTAGTAAAATTAAAAATAATAACCATAATCACGCTTATTCACCTTCAGTCTATTATATTTTAAATTTATGTTTCACTGTTAATAGCAGTTCTTCTCCCCACAACAGCGTATGCCAATTATCGTGCCCATTAAAATAAATGTGTGTAGGGGAAGTGACAAATGTTGATTTAAAAAGTGCTCACTTTGCCGTGAACAGCCTGTTATTTAAAAGAGTATTTGTATCAACGCTTTCTAAAATATGTAAGCAGTCATGGGCAGTGACATCTCTGAAAGGTTGTTTCTGAAAATGCTTGTGTAACCACAAACAGGCCATAAAAGTAATAACATGTAGTTACTTTCCAACAGCACGCACTTAGACGACCAGAACTGTTCGTCAACTGGATTGAAACAATCAGCGCTGCGCTGTCCGTCTGGTATAACCGGTTCTTGGCGCGCAGATAGGTCAGCAGCGGACGGCCAATCAGGCGGGTTGAGTCGCAATGCGCGGTCTGCCGTCGACTGTCCCGAGATAAACTGCTTCGTCAAAGCACTCGAGCTGAGGACATACAGTCCACAGACGCAGTAACGTCCACTTTGCCTGTGACTGCACGAGCGGGGACTGCAGGAAAGGCTGCAACCAGCCCCCCCGCAACCCCAACAGGTGAAAATGAAATCCTTACCGAAGTAACAAGGAGCAGTGGTGGGTGAGCGATTAGCACGCTCGCCTCCCACTTAGGCGGAACGGGTCACTCCCGGATTTTGGCAAGTGGGAATCGTGCCGGACTATGCCGCTGGTCGGCGGGTTTTCTCTGGGTTCTCCCGTTTCTCCCACCCTTGCATTCCGGGGCTGCTCCATTCTTATCTCATCCATCCCACGGAAGGCAATGGTAAACCACCGATGTATCATCCTGCCAAGTTGCCTTGGTCACGTCGCGGCCTCCATTCCCGCGTTTTGTCCTTGGTTCCGACCAACATTCTGATTGCTAACCTCCACACGGACCGAAGAAAAACGCAGTTGAGTTTCTACAGTATTACAACATATAGAGTAAAATAAATAAACAATAAAGAAAACTTATACAATCTGTGCATTGCGGTATATGTATGTTAATTATTACTATATGTTACTAATTATTCTTTTAAATACTGTACAAACACATTTTCATTTTTATGATTCAATTCTGATGATGGTAACACACAACCTTCTTTGCCTCGTATATTGCAATGATAATTTGCCTGATAATATTGCAGTGTGCAAAAACATTCATTTCGAGTGCACGCAGCAAGGCGTGCAGGTCAGGACGCAACAGGTGGATACGCAAAGAAGTGAAACAGTGTGATATAAGCGTACTAGGTCGTTGATTATTTGGACACAACTTCAGGCATGGTCCTTGTCTCCGACTGGCTACGCCTTAAGTACTTCAGAGGGTTCTCAACCGCCGTGATTGCTAAGGCGCCACGACCGGAAAAAGGAGGACATGCTCTAATTTTAACATTATTCTTTGTTTTGTCTCCTGCCGGATTTTTGTGACGCTCAACCAATAATTTTACTATTTTTAACAGTACAAAAATATCGCTAAATGCTCAATTTCCTTTTCTTGTTTATACACAACAGTACACTTCATTTATTAGTCATGTTGTATTGGAGCCGCCATATACATGCAGACGGTATAAAATGACAAACAGGTAACAGCAACGACATATGGGCCTATTACAAATCATCACAGGCAAATAGTACAGATGGCAGAAGGAGCTAAAAAAGCCAACAAATAAACACAATTTGTGTTTAGCTGTGATACACGCGTAAAAATAAATGACGAGAGGAGGGGGACTGCTCTGTTAATGTTTGAAAGTTAGAAACGTAACTAAATGCATACAGTCTTCCTGGATATTTTTTCACAATTACTAATGCCAAACTACATGACAAAATATTTTTGTCTATGGTCCTCCAGTATGCCTAATTTGCGTCTTATTGAAATTACACTGTCCTCCTTTTTAACGAAATTTCCTATTTTTATCCAAAGTGAATGTCCTCTAATTGTATCGCGAGTATCTGGAAGCCCTACTCTAACGTGGCGAGGAGGTAGGGGATAAGACGATACCAGCCCAACCCCCCGCACCGCGAAAAAATACTCAACGTCGGGTTGGTAGCCATGTTGATTAGCAGTCCGTTGCAACCTGCATGGTGTTATGAAGTGATCCAGCCTTAGCTGGGCGGCCTGCCTGATCACACCTTCAAACATTGAACCAGGGAACGAGCGTGATTGCAATAACACCTTGCGAAAGACAGTCGCAGAAACCCCCTCGTCCGGGGAGTAAACGGGACCGAAAATATTAAACAACGTGATCGATATAGGCCAGCGTAACACCGGGAGCGGAGTCTTTTGTCGTCGGGCCATTGGAACGAGAATACCACTGAAGATATGTGTGTCCGGCCGTCGTTAACCGCCTCCTAGAATCAGCCTCCGGCAACATGAACAAGGTGGGGGCTTTCCAATTAGATTGTTACAGTAATGGCTTAAGGTAGTACTACTTAATACAATTAGTTAGCATCTTGGTGTTCCATTTAAGCTCCCCCGATCAATAGTCACATAAATAGTTATTGTATAATCCTTAGGTTCAATAAACTCCATCGTATACTGTTGTACTCTACCTAATCATGACTCATTATTTAGGTACGCCCATAACCCATTTCAGGTATGAATTGACATAAAAACTAATTCATAACAACGGCCTGTCGATTGTTACCTCTCGACATACGCGTGAAACGTAAAACCCTCAACACTGAATTGTTGGCCTCATGCTTCGGGACAGCGTCTGACTAGCAGATGTTCACATTCTAACAGGCAAGTGTTATGCCGTATCGCTAGTTGATCGGACCACTTGGCTGGAGAGAGCTACTGTAGTTACAGGGCCCGCCTACCGGGCGCTTGAAATACGTTGAATATTGTTTGAAATCTGTTTCTTTCATGCAAAATTACTAAACGTGTACTCAGTGTGCTGATGTATGAAAAGAACACATATGTCTGAATATGCCTGTCGATTACTTTCAAGACATCGGGCACATTAGAAACACCATTTCGGAGCACTTGAAAACAGCTGAATACGGCTTTTGGAAGGATCTGTATCTGGAACTGTACATGTCAGAAACATACAAAAGTACCTGAGGGAACTGCATTGCATCTTTATAATGGTGGAAATTATACACCAATAAAATTATAGAGTCACCGTTTAAAGTGCTGTAGGAAGGCAAGTTCAGAGCGTTGCGCATAGCGGCAATGGTGCACCCCATGTGCATGGCATGTCATCCTTATCGCTTCCGCGCATCTCGGGTTCAAACGGGGGAAACAGTTCCAGGTAGGCGGACTCCTTAAGGCGGCATTCTCACTTCTGTACCCTCGGCTTCTGCGGTCAGCTAGAAGAGGGCGTGAGAGTGGACAAACCGCCCACCTACACGTTGTGCTGGAGGTGTTGTTCGCCTCGATGACGCAGCAATACGCGGGTCTCTTCTCCGAAGTGCTGAGTCGTCGGGCCAGCCACGGCCGACACCCGCTGTGGCCGGCGCCTACCTGCTAACGAGGTCACCACATCAGCCACTCGTTCCTCGGCCCCGCTGCAGCGGACGTAGTGTTGCGTCACCGAGCGACAAGCCGTTCAAGAGTTGGTCGCGGAATGATCCTTGCCATCTTGAATTTCGTCCATAAATTCATTTATGGAGTCATATCAAGCTATTGAAGGCATAGGGAACATATAAACAGTTGTTTCGAAATGCAACTTATTTTTCTTACGTGATTAGTTTCACATCTGTAACCGTGATCAAATATTACTTACCTAGTTATTTAATTATGTCAATACCACATGGGAAACTATACAGGTATAATTGAAACCGCACAAATCTATAAAAAAAAAAAACACTAGGCAGTACCCTATGTCAGTCTAACTTTGATTTTTTATGTCTGTTCATAAATTTTCATTGCGAAGATTTGTAAGAAAAATCGAAGATGTAATGGATACTACCCCCTTAGTGCTCCTGTGTACCTGAAGCTGTTTTGCACGTTCAAGGGAGATATACGGACGACACTAACACGCGCGCCTATCGCCTCATCGCCCATAAGCGAAATACGCTGAGCTGGCTTGCAGCATTTCCGTCGTTGCTCTGTACTTCGCAAATTAGATCTGTGACAGTGGCTCCTGAAAACACGCAAGGAAAGTACAACTACGGACGTGTAGTTGCACTTTTCACTACCTCTGAAGGAAACTACGCAAAGCAGAATATAAACTGCGTTCTTTTTTACAATTTCTCTTTTTTAAATACGCTTAATATCATATAAGCAAAGCTATATGGGCGCTGCGAAACGCCAACCTGCTAGATGCGGCCAAACACACGCGCGCAGCCGCTAGACCAATACCTGTGGCCTAAGATAGCAGACCGATCAGCTGATGTTTAGTTTTGACACCGTTAAATCAACGCATTGTAAGGTTCTTCTTCTGGATTATTTCACGTAAAATTTTCATGGCGATAACGGGCAGACAGACAGCAGGCGGAAAAACTTTCACAGTTTTTCAAAGCGTTGATTTGCTGTACATGAGACTGCCGTGTCTCAGAGGGAAAGTCTAGATAGTAATATACTAATGCTGGTTTACAGCAAAGAGTTATACACTTATGTTTGTGAAAAATGTAACACCAAGAAGGATAAATGTGATTGGAATGAACTTTATACCACAGATTAGGTAGATGACAATACACAATTGATTAATATTACATAACTGTACACGATCTCATGTCCTTGAGAAATCAGTATGGTGTGAAGTCCCAAGTGCTGCAATCAGAACCCCTAAACGGCGTGGCATGGAATAGAAGAGGACCTGGATATATTCCTGGCATAACACGGACCTTTCCGGTCACACAAGAGAGGGTGCTGCTGGGCCTACGTGTACGCCATCTCTCTGCAATCGTAATCACTTGTTTCTAGTACACTGTTCTACACATCCTCCGAGTTTGGATTCATTCGGGCCATTCTTTCTGGGTGTTGCATTTTTCACAAACAATAGTGTATTAAGTTATAACTTTTCGACACAGACAGACACAAGTCCCCATGCCAACACTGCAGCAGGAATATAATCTCTGTGTATAATGCCTGTAAAGGTTGGATGGATGTCGCCAGTACCTCCTTAGCTTTCCACACTCTCCTCTGGAGGATATTCCACGTGTTAACCTCTCTCGCTCTCATTTGTCTTAAGGTCAGTGTCACAAAACGTTAATGGTCTCGCTTACACAGGGTTACTCAACAGTCGCACCTGTTTAGTTTCTGCGTCGCACATGACAACGAACTATGGTGATTGGACGTTTTTGCAATGAGCTGGCCGCCTGACCGGCACCGCGTGTGGAAATATTTTCTTGACGCCGAGCACTAGCTATCAGCGGGTACCAGATACAGCATTGGAGATGCAAATATCTGGATAACTGCTGCAGGTTACGCTAGAGGCTGCACGAAGCAGGGACGATAAACCGCCCTGGAGCAAGGAGAGAAAGACCGTATTGCAATCAGTCACGAGCAAGTTGCGAGGCATCATACATTTCACACGCGAAGTGACGTAAGCTGCAAAACTATGTTTTACTGCCAGATGTTAAACACCGGTACAGGGAACGTTGTCGGAAATAGTATTTGATACATGCTTTTAGATTTCTAAGTGGGTAGGGCGTGGAGACACCAGGTCGAAGGGCATAGGAAACCCCCGGGAAAATTTTAGATTTTAAAACTTAATAACGGTTTATTTAAGTCTACCCAAGTCTTCCAAAGTAAGACATTAAGTTATGGTTCAAAATTCAGGCAAATTTAACATTTTCTTCTCATAACTTTTCTTTCCTTGTTTGCATCTCTCTTAACCCAAGACTCTTGACTTCACTCCCGTCGACTTTTCAGAAATCCTGCTA